>OMKZ01033223.1:0-15340 GCA_900302535.1 Neoniphon sammara | reverse complement strand
CATCTCATCTCCTCCTCTGAGTATGAGTTTCTCCCCTCTGGCAGACAATACCGAGTCCTCAAGTTTGCGCTGAATGGTTTTTAAAACTCATTTGTACCTACTTCTGTTCTTTTAATTTGTTTTACAGAAACTTTTAAATTATAAGCTAAGGTGACAGTGACTCTGCAATGGATCACTGATGTCTGATGATGTTAGGGATAAGAGCTGAGAAACCTACTGAAATGAAACTGTGTATTATGCTCTTATTGATGACACTGGTAAGGTATTTATATGTATTGATGGTATTATTTGGTAGGCAACTTGTATACTGACTGGTTATAAAGCAATGACACTCGAGTGCAAAGAAAATTTCCCTATGGGGACAAAAAAGTAGGTCTTATCCTATCCCAGCCCAGCCCATCCTAATTAATGTCAGTTGGCTATTGCAGCTATTGTATAACCTATCAACATGATGAGGTGTAAAATGATAGAAAAACAAATTTCATTTTTGGAAGCATTCCCAGGACTGTGATTATATTAAGCAAATGGACAAGAAATAATAATCAAATCCAAAAATGGCAGTCAACAAGGTGTCCTTGGATAGAATGAACTTCTCAAGAACGCGAGCATGGAGAACGCGCCTGTACAGTTTGAGATTGGATGCTTTTTTGATTTCCAAGGCCCCTCCCCCCACCCCGCTATCCAAATGAGCTTTGTACTACACAACATAGTGCTGCTATGTTTGCCTCCCGTGCGTTTGTGTCATCATCCAACGCATCCACAGATGGCAAGTAAACTTTGGGATTTTTATCTGTCCTCA
The DNA here is from genome assembly GCA_900302535.1 of Neoniphon sammara. Classification (NCBI taxonomy): domain Eukaryota; kingdom Metazoa; phylum Chordata; class Actinopteri; order Holocentriformes; family Holocentridae; genus Neoniphon; species Neoniphon sammara. The sequence goes on along the minus strand of OMKZ01033223.1, from coordinate 14,541 downwards.
GCATTCTTTTGTTATTTGGTCATTATACACCACCACAAAAGAATGCACATTAAGATGAATGCACTAAGAATGCACATTAAGTTGGCTAGTTGGTTGTATAACACATTGTATCAACACATCAAACTGAGAAATTACATGAATAATGCACTTAATTAAGGTTCATCTATATCTGGTCCATGGAATAGGCAGGTGTGACCATATGCATAACATATGCTCGCTTCTTTTGGATGTCATGAATGAAATTTCTGGCTTGATGCCTGCCATGTGTGCTGTTTATGCTTGCCATTTATGCCAAAATGCTATTTATGGCATTTTTGGGGCATCAATTATGCTAATTCACAATCTTTACAAACAGGTGGAATTCTTCATGTTAACACGGGTCATTTGCGATAGTTTTGTGAAGTTCTGAGCGTTTGCTGAGTTTTTGGGCTTATGTCCATAATTGGAGAAAACGCGTTTGTTTATGGACGGAACAAGATCGCATGAGCTCACTGCACCCCACTGAGGAAGCATTTGGCAGGAATTGGACTGGTTTTACTAGCAGGCTATGTGCTACGAACAACAGACTTCCACTACAAAAGCTTTCACAGGCTTCCACCACAATCACAGTTTAGATTTGATACGACCATGTGTGACACCTTCTTTCATAACCCTTAAATTACATTACAGGCAAGCAGTGTGGGTGTAGCATCTCTCTGAGTGCTTTTCAAATTATGAGTTTGCATGAGTGCACATCTGTCTCTTCTGTCCGTCCGATTGCCATGCTAGCATTACAAATGACAAGCTGCAGTCTTAGCTCGGATCAAGCGCAAATGTGTGAACCAGTGCTCAGTTGTTATCAGTGCCGTGCCAAGCTAGGTGTCTGTGAAGTGCTTGGGATATTTTGTTCCTCCCTTCCACTGGTGTGAATGAACAGCGTTAGTGTGAGTATGAAATTGGCTGTGACGGGCAGTGGGCAGCTGGCACCACGCTGTATGTGGACTAAGTGGACTTGAACGACACAAGGTCAAAGAGATCAACCAGCTGAATGTTACAGTCCTTCACCCAGCAAATCCCCCAAGGCAGCCTTTTATTCACACCTCTTAAGTTACATTCAACCACTTTTCCCTCCGCCTAGTCAGCATATATACAAAATAAGAGGCCATAAAATGACAATCCACCGTGTCCATCATTGTATTCACAAAATGTGAATGTTGTGTTTTCCTGAAAACATTTTAAAATCCACAGCCTTTAGGAATGCATCACTGATTTGGAAAGAAGACGGCAGAAAGATTGTGGCGATTCTTGGAGGAAAAAATACACACAGCAACATTCTTTTTCCCTTCTCTCCACATTGCTCCGGCACCAGGTCAGCTTGTTTAACTCCCACTGCTCCCATGCCTTTCCGAAAGAATGCTGTAGCGGATAAACAACTCTCAAGACGCATCGCTTTTCAGCTGAGGCCATCTGATGAAGCAAAGAGAGATTGCGGGTTCATTTGCACTCGGCTGCACCCACACAACTTGGCCTCCGCGCCACTGATGCTCTCATGGACTCGTTCAACAATTCGCCTCGCCGTTTTTCTCTCAGTCTGGCACAGCTGAGACAATAATGTCAGGGATTGCAGCGTAGACCTACTGGCATTCAAACCCTCTTCTTATCTAGGTTCACTCTATCACTCGTGTTTCATCTCACCCACTATACCTGTGCTTCATGTGCATTGACTTGGCTGCAGATCCATATATGATTATTGACATTGACACATTGACCGTGCCATCGCTTGTTGGAAGTAGAGACATACGCTGAGGGCTTCTTTCCTTTCCATTAGTGCACTGGCTGGCAAAAAAAGAGGACTGGATACAAGTCCTCTTTACAGTTTTGTTTTGCACTCTGAAGCTCTCTCAATGCATGTTGGCATTTCAAGTGTACCATTATTTTTCTCACCCTGGCCCACTGAGGCAAGCAAGCGGATACAATTCAGTACACAGCTTTAATGTGTTTGCAATGGTGCAGATTTGATTTGCGTTGTGTCCAAACACCACGTCAATTTTGGAGCATCAAGGTGCCCATACTATTGACATGATGCATCGGCAGGGCAACGTGTCAGGCCTTCTTCTTCTACTGGTTGCTAGGCTTGTGGCTTGTGCCGCCTATTTACCTGTGTCCATCCAGACGTATGTGACTGGACTGCATGTCCCCTAGGGTTGGGTAGTAACGGATTACATGTAATTAGGATTACATAATTAGATTACAAAAAATAAGTAACTATAATCAGCCCAGATTACATTTGAAAAAAAAGTAATTAGATTATGGTTACATTGTCATGGATTACTTGATTACATTTTTGATTCTGTTTTTAAAATATGGCAATTTAAAATTATGAAACTGCTAGTCCTGTTTTTGTAAGGGTAATTTGATTTAACCAGCTGTAAATGCTGAATATGCAAAATGCATTTTGTTTGCACTGAAAATGTTTTGAGGTGTTTAAAGAGAAAAAAGAATATTTGTGGAACTCAAATTTTTGTGGCTGTGTTTTTAAGTATAAGGTGCAATATTTTCAGTGTTTGATTTTGAATTGATTTTTTTTTTTGTAATCCAATAGATTATGTAACAAATTACAAAAATTGCCATGTAATCTGACCCAACTTTGATGTCCTCTTATGTGGCATGTGCTGTGTGAACAGGGTGAACTTTGGAAGTCTGGATTTACTTCTAAAAAAAAAAATAAAAATTCTATCTCAAACTCATTTTGTAATTGGTCCCATACGAAACTTCCTCATTATGATTCTGTATGATGGTACGCATCAGAATGAAGCATGCTTTAATTGGAAGGTCCTCATCAAAATTCCTAACACTCTCACCATATATCCACCTCCAGACTTGAAAATGCCCTATGGCCTCTCTGCATTCATTTTGATTCCGAAAAACCCTGCTCAATATATTTCCGTTCCCTAGAAAGTCCAATTTGTGGAATCCAGCGTGCAGATTGGCCACTGCCTTATAAATGTTAAAATAGAACTGGGCATATAGACAATTCATGCCCTTTCTATAGGCAGGTCAGTAGTCTTAAACCCCCAGCTAGTGGACTTTGACATGCTGGCTCTCACAATGAATTTTTGAATTCATCAGGGACCAAATCTTCATCCAAATGATTTGAAAAACTTGAACTTAACCCTTTATATGCAAGTGGTTGGTTTGCAGGAGCTACATGCACAATGTTTGTGTAGTATGATGATGAACCCTGCCTTTTGTAATGAAGACACACCAGAACCATAGGACTTGTGGAATGGCCTGAAAATAAAGTGCAGCAGCAGTTGGAGTGGACAGCTGTAAGGCTGATTCATATCAGTTGCTGTGCTGCTTTTATTGAGGCCGCTATTCTCAGCCACTTTTGATGCTTCACACCACAACAGCATTCACCTCTACAAAACTCCTTCCTGACAGACGCTGACCTTTGCCCTTTGGCCTGTACACCTGCTCTGAAACGCAGCAAAACAGGTGTGTAGACCACTTAGTGCTCTGACAACCTATTACACACAGTCTGTTTAACAACTGCAAATAGGTCATTACCTGCAGACTCATTTTTGTGGTTTCATGCCCTGACTTGAGTGGCTGACTCAGTGTTTCTCAGCATGGGAGGCCCACCTATCATAAGCAGTTGTTCAAAGTTAACGGTGCGCAGCTTTTTTTTTGTCCCTAGCAGTTGCATAATAAATTCAATGTGTTACCAAAGCAGAAACACTGAACTGAAATGGACTTGACCTCCCGTTGCCTCCAAGGTGCATCTAAAAGTCTTGTCTATGTAAGGTATTTGTACCAGTATGAGACAAATGTTGCTCTTGAGGTGCTCTTGTTCCTGGTAATTGGATATGAACAAAAAGCAAAATTTCAAAAAATGCTGATGTAACACCAGATTTCCTGCTTTGACTACAGTTGTATACACAAAACTGATTCATCAACTGCTTGTAACCTTCCCTCCTTCTAATGTGAGTATTTTTCTATAAACATAAGTAAGCCACCATCATGGAAAATGACAACAATTATTGTGTACCCACACAAAGTGAAGAAGAGCCTTTAAAATACGATAGAAATTGTAATGGAGTCAAAGGCTGCTGCGAGGCGAGTAAACCCGTAAACAAAAATACTCACCTATGCATACCCTTGAAACTATTACAAGTGCACGCTGAATAGATACAGGAACATGATGAGCTGAGAAAAAAAACACATCCCACAAATATGGTCTAAACAGATGGTAGTAAATCTCAGCGATCCCCTTCCTCCTCCCGATACTTTCATCTCGATCTGCATCCTTCAAATCAACCGTCTGTCCTGCATTATGGAAGCATCAGGGTTCCTGTTTTCCATCAACAGCATCGGACAACAATACAAAACATGTGACACCTCCCCGAGGGACGATGTCAGATGATGCCGGCAACACTCATTGTTATACTTAATGCGTTAACCCTCCCATTCCCCCCCTGCACTCCCAAATATAACCATTATTCACCCCACGTGCTCCAACCTTGCATGCGATCCTGTGATAGCCCCCATTCACCCAAACTTCAACCCAGCTGACTCCCTCAGAGTGATGGACAGGGGGGCTATTGTCTTGTGATCAGCCAAAGAAGCCACAACGCTAAGCTAAGTCTGCCTTGGGAGTCGCTGTCACCACTGTCTTGCGGGCTACACACCCTCCCTGGGGTCGCAACACGACCGTGGTCATGCTGGAGATATCATAAATAAAGAGAGACCGAGGAGAGAGAGAACAATGAATCCCCCTTTCCCTGCTTGCAGCTCTGTCTTTCCTCCCTGCTGGCCACCAGGGACGTTGTAAATCAGAAGGGCAGGGGTGGGGAGAAACCTGAGCCGAGGGGAAGGGGAGTAAGGCAAGGAGACATTAAAGTGAGAACCTGGCTATCCAGGATCCTGGCCGTCCCGTCGTGATTAGAGAGCGTGGGAGACAAAGGCAGGAAGAGATCATGATGGAGTGTGGTGGAAGGGAGGTAAAGGAAGGCGGTACGCACACGCTCAGAAAGATGGAGGAATAAAATGAAAAATAGCAATGTGATTGCAAACGCAATTTCACGCGTAGTTCCCTCCCGTGCTTTTCTCTGTCGCTCACAGGTCACAAAGCCCGGTTGGGTCTTGACAACATCGCCACAGAGGGAGGAGGGTAGTCCACCAATAGTTTTGAGCTAATAAGGGATTGTGATTTTTTTCCCCCCGTTGCACAGGGATGGCCGAAATCATCTGCCATGGCTTTCTTCCAGTGTACCTAACCCACAGCCAAGCAACGTCCTTGCTTTCACGGGGATATAAAACCATCTCTAACAATGATGGGAAAAAGGTTTGCTGATAGAAAGGGAAGAGGCCAAGTCGAGGCAGTGATGAAAAGGATAAGACACTCAATGTGTGTGTGAAATGAATGTGTGGGTATACCTTTGTGTCATTGCCTCTATCTGAGTCACCACAGTATACTAGTGTCATACCGGCCACAATTACAATTGCACATACCCTTGTATATACCCAAATTTAATCATCCTTACCATAATCTTTAGTTTTTCTTCAGATAACCTTCAAAAGGATACCCGTTGACACCAGGGTGTTCGTATGCAATAAAAATAATAGAAGAAGAAACTGGGAAAAGAAGGTTAAAATGAATACAAAATCAATAAACGCGAAATGTTAACCTTCACAACAGTTTAAGCTGATATGTGGCCAATTCTCAGCACAAAATCTTTTAAGGCTGGTTGATCTATTATACATTCCCTCCTTTCTTGAACTGTTTACGTAGGCTGTCAAGGTAGGTTTACTTGGTGGTACCTTGCTCTCCATGACATTGATCACTGTCCCTCTGGGCACAGGTCATCTTTCTCAGAGGTAACTAAGCCCTGTGGAATGTTTCGCGCCCCTCTGCTACCTTTCCAAGTGTTTCCACTCGGCTCTCACCCATCATCTCACATTTTCCCCTTGAGGTATCAAGGCTTAACCCTGACAGCTTCTGAAGAGGGTTGAAGAGAGAAGTCAGAGCCTCTTTCAGCGGACTCTTTACATTGCTCGTCAGACAGTGAGGAAGTTGTGAGGGAAGGTGCTGAGAGGCATGGAATCAAGTACCCTGTGAAAAGAAAGCGCTCCTTGAGGGACCTTTTGGGGTTATTCAAATTGGAACTGTGGAGAAACTTCGATAGGATTGGTGAGAAATCTCACTGAGTGCATTGATTCTTAAAGCAATGGAGCACCGTGGCAAATCTTGTGCACTTTCAGTTCTGTTGTTGGTTAATTTTTACAGATCTGTTATGGAAGTGAATGAAGCTCAAGATTCCTCGGGGTTGACTTCAGCTAATGAGGCTGCAAAAGCGTCTTCTCTACATCGCAGTGTGACTGCCCACAGTCAGATTGCACAGTGTTGCACAAAAGGAAAGAAAAGCATCAAACGTATCCAATCTATAATTAATTTACTGTAACACGCCTTGCACATTTTCAATTTTAAAACTCCAGACTTTACCAGACCTAACTTTCAAGGAATGCTTTTCCTGTATTAGACAATGAAAACACACTGTTTTTACTATATTGAAGACAGAACATGTTTTTAAAGGGAAAAAAAATAGCATATTCTTTGCTTCTACTCTCATTTCCAGTAAGTCAACCATTCATTACCTTTTAATCACACAATGTAGAAATGAGTTTTGTCCTGCTAATTTAAAACATATAATCAAATCAAAACGTTTGGAAAGGTGCAGTGCAAGAACCCTGAGAGTTACTACTGATGATAGTGACTGAACCGAAGCAATTAGATGTGAAGTGCTGGGGGGGTCATTGTTGGATTCAAAATGACAAATAACATGGCCTTCACCTAAGTTGCAATAGAGTGCACGCTCGCACTCTAAAAGCTCCAATTTCCACTGGAACTTTTGTAACACACTGTGATGAAACCCTTGTGCGTACAATAAAAAGGATAAAGGAAGTACCTGGCCAGAAAGGGAGGAGAAAAAATTGGCTGTTCAGTTCAGTACCTTAGAAGAAAATCACTCTCCTGGAATCACTCTCTGCTCTTCTAAGCAAGTGAGCATACCAGCTGTGTTTCAAAATTCAGCAGAGATTAGCAATCTGTGACCACTGAATGTTAGATTTTCAGTTGCTTAGGCTCATTCTACTTCTACAACACTTTGGACTTGCCATTCAGTATGAAACGGCTATTATGGGTCTGATGCACTCACTCCCAGTTCTTGGTTCCTGCTTTTCCCCGCCTGACTACCAGAGCCAGTGCTGGCGGTTTTCTTTTGAACCAGACAGGTACATTGCAAGCAGTCATAAAAATGACAACAGCACCAGGATAACAAGCTGAGAGCTTCTCCAAATATCTAGTCAAATTTTGTGCTGTATCCAGCAGCGAGCACAAACCATGTCCTGTCTGGCAGGCCTGTAAGACAGTAATGAACCCTCTAAATAAGCATGTCATGGTAATGAGTGCCTCAGTGTAAGGATACCCACAATGTACTCTCTTAGCATGACCACAAAAATATGAAGCTGCTTTGTTACAAAAATACGCATTATTGCTCAAAAACAACTTGACTGTGGTTCTACAAAATGCTTATCACATTCACTTTTGATGTAAATTTCTAACAAGGTGGTTCAGGTGCTTCCAAGCTCCTCTGCATATATGACATGAATTCAATCTGACGCTCTCATCGAGTGCAACTTGCAACTAATGCAGAAGTATTGCTATCTCTGGCATTACAAGCAAGCATTTTTTTATAATTGCAAGGGTCAATGCAACAGATCATGACTGTATTGTCAATAATAGAGATGCAGAATTAAGAGCCAACCAACCATATTTTTTTTTGCTTGTTTGATTTGTTTTTAAAAGATATTGTAGAAGCAGGATCAGAGAGGGGAAAGGGAAGGCGAAACATTCCCTTAAGAGACAGGTTTCCAGACTGCAACAAAGACAGGGAATGACTCTGGAGATCATTTCAGAGGGTGCTACAGACTTCCTCCCTTCCCCCAGCTTCTTGTTTCTCATGTGAAAGGACATGCTATTTGACAGTGCAGACAACAGAGCATGTAAGTAGCACTCAGAATCCTGGGCACTGAAAGTCAAAAATACTTCATCTTCAACTTCAGCAAAAAAAGAGGCACTGGCTGCAAAAGCATTTACTACGATCACACAGTAAAAACCAAGAACCAAGACCAGCACGAACCCAAGCACCTGCTGAACTCTGCAAGAGGAAACAACAGGGGCTTAGAGGGCACCGGCCGTTACCGCTGATTTCAGATATGCTATCATGAAAAGCATTTCGCTCCCATTTATTTCACAATGGCCCTTGTCACTTTGAAGGTGTGGCTAAAAGCATGATTTAATTTGCCAGTGCAGCCACTAGTAGCACGTGAAGGTCTATGCTTTCAGCAAATAACATCTACATTGTATGCACAGTCAGTGCCCCACTATTTATTTCCAGCTCCTATTAAAATGAGAAAATTTCTGCTGTGAGCGTAAATTTGCTTTATTAGATCCATTTTCAATACTTACAAATGAGCTGGCTGTATAAGTTGGTACTGTAATTACTTTCCCCTTCCAATTTGCCAGACACAACAGCTCTGTCCTGGAAATATAATGGGCTGTTATGCATCAAATACAGCAGAGGTAATAACAGAATATTAGCTTACCTCTCAGCAGGAGTCAGATGAGACGGGGTCAAATTCAATGCAGGAGACAAAGCTTCGAGCATTCTCTTTCTCAATCAGTCCCTGAAACACAGCATTGTCTGATCTGTGTGTGTGTGATAATTGCTCCCAGGAAGGGGATGTGATGAAACAATGGTATGAGATGGCAAATTATATCAGGCTGCAATCTCCTTTCAGATTTCGATCCTTTAGATGCTATCTCCATTTTTTTATTTCACGCCGCTTTGTCATCAGATCTCGAGAAAATCTGCAAGCGTACTAGAGATCTTCCCTGATGGCAACAACATACATTTTGCATGTCATGAATTCTTTAAAAGGTCGTCCATTTGTCATTCTGGATAACACGGATTATACTGTTTGCATTTTGCATTTGAGAGTGAAAAAGAAAAAAAATCACTGTGCTTTCAGCAGTAGAAACCAAAGATAAACCCATGCACGAATGTCAGTTGATCTCTGTGTTTTCTCTGCCTGTTCCCAGTCACGTAGCATGAAGTCGTCTTACTGAGAGGGTGAAACTAGGGAATCTTTGGCAGGGCAACTAACTACAAGGCCTGAATGGCTCCTGTCACACAGCATAATGGCTTGTTTGAAAGGCCGGGGCTGCCTGTTAACGCCAGGTGAGATCGGGAATGGAGTCAGGGGACCCTGTGTGTGGAGCGCAGACAATTTCGTTGAGGCTCTCCGGCAGCTTTGTCAGTGTGTGTGTTGGAAGGAGGACCATAATTGCTGCCGCCACCCTCCTCCCCAGAGCCCCAGTGCAGACTGGGAGAATTGGAAGAGTCATTTCATCTCCGAGGAAACGAATGGATGGGGGCTATGTGGGGAGGTAGAGGAGGGTAAATTACAGGGCAGCACAGTGTAGGAGCTAGTTGTGTACTTTGACCCGCCATCCTGATGCCACTTGGAGCGTGACAGGATGGCTGTTTTGAAGAAGGTGAACATTTAGGGTCAGAACAATATATCGCAATCGGCTTCCTGATGATGATGACTGGGATTACAATACATACCTGTGCTGAGTCTTCTGTGGTGTGATAATGGTGTGGTGTTCTGGCTGTGTGAATAAGCATGTTCAGTAGAGGGCCTGGGTGACAGGACTGGTACAGAAAATATTGAGGGAAATGTTCATATGGGCATGTGAAGTATGTGCCATCTGAGGAACCATGGCTGTTGGCTAGATTCCAGCCCAACTGAACAATTACGGAAGATGGTGGAGTGGTGCCAGAAGCAGTGTCTTACACGGCTATCAGCATGGCAGAAATTGGAAGATTTCTTCACATCAGTTTGGTGTTTTATCCTTCCCATAGGCTGCATAAGTCATGTTTGCTAGCATTTTCCAGTCTTCCTGATCAAAAAAAGATTGATTGTCTGTGGGAGAAATGAAAGGGGTTTTCCTAATTCTTTTGAAATAATTTGACATCTGGATGCTTGTTTGTATGCAAAAAAATGTTTTTATAAATTATCTGATAACTAATTATCTGTGTAGTTTTAAAGGAATACTCCAGCCTTTTGTGCAAAATACCCTTTTTTCCAACTTACTGAAATGAGATAAGACAGCTTCAGATTTGCTGTAAGTTTTTTTTTTTTACTTTGACAGATTTAGGCTAATAATTCCTGTAGACTTCAAGTGTTTATGCTAAGCTAACACAAAATGCTAACCATCTGAACCGAACCAGTGGACGTACAGAGGTGAAAATGGTATCAAACATCTTGTCCCACTCTGGGTAAGTCGGAAAAGGCATATTTTGCCCAAAACGTTGGGGTATTCCTTTAACAAACAAATGGATAATTGCTTAGCCACCTGTGATGAGCCAACATAGGATTCTTCCCCCTCTTAATATTTTTGTTGTCATGCTTAAAAAAAGATGGCCAAAGAAATTGACACAGTCAATTTTGTAAGAATTTTTTATGTCTCAGTAGCAAGCCAGAATGATTCTCTTCATATATTGAATCTGACACTGAAAGGAATTGAGCAGCTAGCAGTTATGCGCTTAACCTGTGCTGCAGTGTTAGCTTTTTGTGAGCAAAATAATTATTTTGGTTGGAAAGCGGTAGCAGAATTCATTGGATCTAGTCCCATTTAAAACAGTAAATGCCAGGTTAATTCACAAACTGTGACAGGGATGATAATTTATGTGGAAACCCCATGGATTTTCCCCATAGAGAAAATCTGTTGGATTCGGAATTCCATATTTGGGCAAAGATTTGTAGTCAACGTTATGTTAGACGTCTGAGGCCTGTATAGTGATAGATGCTGGAATTTATGCCAAGGAACATTAAAGCTCTTCTGGCAGCATATGGTAGCCCAGTGGCAATGATCACATATTTTAGTTGCCATCATGTCCTCATCATCTTACACACTCACGAGACAGCAAAGTAATAAAATCTATATCCAAATAACCATTTTGATAAGCAAATCCAATCCCCTTTTATAACCAATTTCCATTATTGGCAACCCACTCAACTGCTGTCTTCAGAGAGTTTTTCATAGCATTTGTGGTTTGCGTGCCAAAGCTAATCCCCACTCATTACAAAATACAATTGTATATGAAACCAGTTGAATGAGTGAACCCCCTCCCTAGAAAGACAAGAGGTTAATGTCGCCTTTGACACTCCAATCTGCCCTTCTCATCATGATGTGTGGTGGCAAACAGACGGTGAGGCCCCAGCCCACGTCTTCTTCATACGCCCATTTCAATTCCTACATTTACAGAGAGCGTGGGGGGGAACAGAGGGTGCGTCTCGCTTCACAGCTCCAAAATTAATGGGGGCCTCTCATTATAGAAAAGCAGCAAAGACAAAGAGGTCTCGGCGAAAGAGAGAGCGAGCGAGAGAGGTGGATCCTTAAATAATACGAGGAGAGGAGAGAGGAGAGGACAACAGAGAATCGAGATGATATATGCGTATGAGAGGCAGAGAAAGAGAGAGAACTCTGGCCTGGATCCAGCCTGTTGGGTCGCTAATTTTTGCCCTTACTCATATTGTGGGACCGAATCCAGGCTGAGAGAAGCCTGCAAGAGAAACAGGAAATTAGTTGCCCCCTTAATAGCAGCCCTCCTCCACCCTTTCGCCCTCTTATTTTCTTCCTCTTTTTCTCTCTCCATCCCTCAGGGAGGTTGGGTAACAGCCAATCTCATTGAAAGGCAGATCAATAAAGAGATATATTGTCATCTTGCAGCGCCACCCTCTTAATCAATTAATCTATAATAGAATCCATTCTGTGGAGCCTCTTAAAGGGCCCGTCCTCCCATTACCAGTGGTGGGTCAAAAAAGGTGCAGACAGATAGGGGCCTCATTACTACTAATGGGGGAGAAAAGCTGGCACAGATTCAAATGCTTGGCTGTAGATACAGGTGATACAGGTTTAATAGCATTTCAAGGAAATTGTGGTTACATTTTCACCAGGACTGGGTCAGCCTGGCAAGATCACAGGCAATAGTCCTAATGAGTTATTATTCATGCTCTGCTGCACCATCAGATACGAGGACAAATGCACCGGGTTGCCCGCGACTCGCAAACAGTACAGGGTGCTTACTGCAAAGTACGCCGTTGATACCATCTTAATGCACTGTTATTTTCTACTGCGAGCCTTGGCAACAGGGTTGTAGTGGCTATAACCAATAATAAGCATTCCATCATGGTCAGCCATGCTGGTATTTCAGACATGAAGCGTGGAGCCAGTGGGGTGAGAATGCTTGTTTGCGGGGAAGAAGGTGTAAATCAGAGCTCAAGGTTTGTACTATTACAAAGCAATATTTCACTTAGGTGTGGCATTTGCATTTTTTTTAGTGTGCATACTTAACCTTTGAATTTACTAACAGCTAATCTCTGACATCAGCTGCTCTGGGCATGCACAGTCCCTGTGGGGCTTCTTCCCCCAACTTCATAAGCTATAATTGCTAATTGCAAAATTACCTCTTACTATGGATACAAAAATATCAGCGTTCTTTCTCATCACTGATGTTTGTTTGTTAAGGGTGATTTACACCCATGAAGGAAGTGATGCGTTTGTGGTGAAAAATGTTTGCCTCTTTTTTTCTTGATAATCCAGTATGTCATTTTATTTTGTTTGCTGCGGACGTTTGGCGCAGCTCTGTGCTGATTGCCACCTTACACCATGACTTTGCATTTATTCTCACAGAAAAAGGGTCATGGTTACTTTAGTTTTTGAATACTGTGCCCAGATTTTATCCAAACATGAGAATGTTTCATTCACTCAGTCATTGTCTCTCTGTTATTCATAAAACCTTGACCACACTTTTCTATTTAGTGCTCTTTCATGCTGTTAATACAGCGTGATGTTAACGTGCCCAAAGCAACACAAGTGAGGTCTGCGTGATGGCACTACCTTGGCATGCAGTGTTTATCATTCTTGGCTAACTACCTATCTAAAAAATAGCCTTATTATTAGTGTGATGATAAAGTGTTCACAGCATGTTACGATACTAAATCTGCCAGAGAGAGCACAATTAGCAGTGTGCACCACTGCTGGATCGTCAATGCTTGTCCTTTGGGAAGATGCGGATATAACACTAATCATCCATACACAACCTACCAAATTAGACGCCAATTCAACCCACAAAGAAAATAAGTACTAACAATTGCGGAGAGCGAACTGTGCCCTTTTTAATGAACACCTCCAAGGTCACACATTATTCCAGCCTTGGAAATGAGTGACGTCTGTAAGGGTCCCTGGACGGACAATATCGTCTTGTGGAGGTAGAAGTTTGTCCTGTGGGTGTAATAAAAACCGAAAAGCATCTATAAAATATAAATATTGCTTTTCAAGGATTGTCCGGTCACTTTACAGAGCCATTGGAAGCTGCCGTGTGTGTCAAAGCGTTCAAATTGCAACCAGGGCTCATGCTCTGATGAGCTTGGGAGAACCTGGGTGCCGATCAGCGCTAGATGTTCATTTTCCTCAGCAGTCCCAAAATGATAGAGCAATCATGCTGTTGCTGCAGCACGAGGAGCCCTAGACCGGCATAAATGAGACAAGTAGTAAACAACAAGATGACAGGCAGCTATGAAAACCGAGGATTGTCTCGTCTTATCTTAATAACATATTTGCAATCACTCAATTTTCTTAATCATTTTTGTAGCCCGCACTCAAAGTGAAATGCGTGTAATAAGTCCAAGTGCCATTCAGAGCTTCTCACTTGGTCTCCATGGCAATCACAGTTTGATTTCTGGGTAACGTGTGGACACTTGATTTTACTATTTCATTTTATGTTGGCATTTAATCAGCTCTAAACAGCGTGACATAATGAAATTGCTTGTGGTGGCGGCCCCAACCAAAAAAATTAAGTAATCTGGAGGGCAGGCATACATTATGGACTCAATTCACTTAAAGCCATGAGGTTATTTATGAAATGAAACCCAGTTGGCCAATGCATTTCACAAAAGGACAGAACTATGTGTTGCATAGGATGACACACGTCTTGTTCAATTTGAACTGCCGGCTTTAAACGGTGAGCAGTGGATCTGCGGTAATTAATCATGTTTGCATGGTACATTGTAAAACCTAGTCCACCGTCAGTGGATTCATTAGCTGGTAAAGCTGTCATACACAGCTGTTCCTGTCATTCTGCTTGCAAAACCTTGAACTCCTGTCGCTCCATCCCGACTCCTCAGATATCCTCCAATGGACATGCACGATGTGACATCTGTAAATTCCGCTGGTAATTTCCCTCAAACGGCGTCATATGACAAGTGACTGCAGGGCAAGAGGAAGGAAAACTCAGCGACCACCCAAGGCTCTCTTTAAAACTAAAACAGACTCCATAGATCATAGAAGTCATATCTGAACAGTGATGCCAGGAAATGTTTTAGCACAAGCACTTCCCAAAAGCTGGCTTCTCCATACACATCCAAATGAAA
>OMKZ01033219.1:19628-30212 GCA_900302535.1 Neoniphon sammara | reverse complement strand
CTTCAGAGACCAATGAGGCCCATTTACAATAAGTGTCTGTTTTAAGTCGCTTGTTCTGTGTGTGTGTGTGTGTGTGTGTGTGTGTGTTTCACCACAGCAGGCTATAAGGGGTCCCTCTGGTGTCAGTCGGAGAGCGGCCATTTGACGCAGACACACAGGCAGGCTTTTATAGAGTGGTGCTACACTTTCTCAATCATGCAATTAAAGCCGAGTCTGGAGAGAGGAGAGAGTCTTCTGTTCATAGTGGAGGGAGAGAGAGAGAGAGAGAGAGAGAGAGAGAGAGAGAGGGAGAGGGAGGAAGGGGGGTAGAGGGACAGTGTCTTTTACAGAGAGTGATTTATGCCATGGAGTTAAGAAAAGAGGAGTCCTTGATAGACGACTTCATTAGAATTAATTACCAGAAGGATGGATAGACGGACAGAGCGGACGTAGCAGAGAGAGGAGAGACAGAAGGAGAGAGAAAGGAGAAGATGTGGAGGGAGAGAGAGGGGTAAGAAAAGGTGAACAAAGCATAGAGGACAGGTCTGTGCAGGAAAAGAGAGGGGTTGAGGAGAGCTGAAAGGGGGAACGGAGACCAGATGCCAGAGATTAGGACGAGAATTGTGGAGTGTGAACATGAAGCTAGTTTGCGTGTGAATATATTTAGAGGTTAATGTGTGATCAGACAGGAGTGCCTTCTGTAGCTGGGACTAGCGGACTCACTGGGTCCCCAATTTGTCTGACCAAGTTCCCCTGCTCCCCGCCACGGCTTCCCTTATTAACAGAGTTGGAGAATCACTTTTACTGTCAAGAAAAGCTGCATTAATGTGTGTCTGTTTTGATTTTGGCAACATCTTTGGTGCTAAACGGTCTTTGCTGTGGTGTTTTTGCCTTTTTTTTCCCCCCTAGAGATCGCTTGTCATTCAAACAGTGTGTGTCCAATGCTGAGATGTATTTTTTTCCTTGATGAAGTACTGCCATAGTGGTTATCGCTGCTTGTGGTAAGTACCCAGTTCTTCTTCTATTTACTCCAAACAGACCGCTGTTGCTGCTGCTGCTGCTGGAAATATAAAATGTGTCACTTCCTGTGCACCAGAGGATTTTTCCCAGGAAAGACCTACCTGACTGTGGTTTTTTAGAACAGCAAATGAAACTCAACACACAAACATTATACACACATACACCCACACGGAGCAGGCATTCTGGTTGAGTAATGTGTTTGGTCTAAAACAACACACTGCAAAAATGTCCACTAAAACAAGTTATTTCATCTAGCATTGACTCTTTGAAGCTTAATTTTCTTAGAACAAGTTGAAAAAAATCTGCCAGTTGGATGAAATAATTATCTCCACCAGGAGATTATGTGTTTGTTTTTTCACCAAGGAGAATATGTGTTTGGTCGGGTGTGTCTGCTGTCTGTGTTTCCATCTGTCTGTGAGTCTGTCCATGGCTAATCTCACAAACTACTGGGCCGATCAGCCTAAAATTTTTTGTGCATAGTTATGATTGCATGATGAAGAAGCTCTTGTGGTTGAAGTGATTCAAAAGCTTTAAAAACGTTGCAAACTTCTGCTCCCTCACTCCATTCATTGTCTAGCTTGAAGAAACGAAGAAAGTCAACAGAACACGGAGCAGACACACGGGAGAGCAACACTGTAAAAAGTGTCAGAGGCTGATGTAATCTGTCAACAAGCAAGGGATAAAATAGGTTAAATAGTCTGATGCTTCACGACTGTAAAAAATGAAGTGTAAAACAGCTGTCGCTGTTTCATACCTCAGTGGACTAATTTGTCAAATCTTCTTGGGTCTTTGGATGAAGGACAAAATCAAAACCATCATGGAAAACCCCTCTCACCCTCTCTACAACCAGTTGTGGCACAACTGTGCATAGTTGTTCCCAGGAAAAATCCTGAAACATGTGAAAATAAATTAAAAACAAGTGTGATGATCTCATCCCACTGGCAGATTTGTTTTCACTTATTTAAAAAAAAAAAATTAAGATTTTAAACACAAAATATAAGATTAAACATCTTGTTAAGATTAAGATGTTTTGCAGTGCACTTTAACTTGCTGCAGTTTTTTGACAAAGTGCCTGAATTTTTGACTCTGTATAGAAGTTGTGACCTCCCACAGCAGGTGACATCTAAATCCCAGCTTAACCACCCAGAACAAAACATTAAACCCATCTCACAGAGCTGCACCATGCTTAGTGGCCCATGCAGGAGAGGGACACAAGCTAGAGTGTGTGTATATATATGTGTGTGCGTGTGTGCACGCACACCCGTGTGCTCACGAGTGTGTGCGCACCGTCCGTGTAAGAGTGATCAGGCATCCGCCGCAGGCTGTGTCTGTTGGCTGAAGGCTGGCTTTGATGGGCCAAATCACTGCCTCTCTTCTATCAGACATGTCTATCATTTCATGCCTTTTAATCTCCCCTCTCTTCTCCGCAGACATCGAGGCCAGAGCGCCAGTGACTAGACTCAACCTACGGTCCACTTTTCACAGACCTCATCTGCCTCCAGCTAATTTGACATTTCAGATTTGACATTTAGACACAGCATACTGGTATGCAATATTTTTGAGAGCCATTATTGCTTTTATATTTAAGTAATTCACCTGACATGATTATCTAGAAAAAAACATGCATTGCTACCATTGCAGGGAAAGTAGAAACAAGGAAGTGCAATGGGAACCAAAAACAGTGTTAAAAACTGTAAGAGGGCAAAGGAATAGGTATTTTTAGCAGCAGAAGCTTGATGAGCAGTGGAAGGAAAAATGTGGTAGAGTCAGGTACAGGTGGACAAGGAGGGCTGGGACAGGTAGGAATAAAAAACGACAATATTTTCAGTAGAGGCAGTCACAGTGTCATGTGCGTGTCATTACGAAGCAGAGAGTCAGACATCAGTTAAGGGAGTGAAATAACTACTCGGAAAACATGGTAGATGTTGTAAAATCATAACCGTACTATGTCCTCTCACCAATCAGTAATCAGAGGGGAAATGGTGCATAAAGAAGCCATTGAAAGTGATTTGACACCATTGGCAGGGCAGCATGTCATCAGCAATAATAAGTTAAAATCGGTCTTATTCATCTACCTCTTTATTATAAACCAGTAAGCAGCTTAATGTTACTTATAGTCATCACTGTTTTGATGCTGAAGTATTATGGTTTTGAATTAAATGTACTGGGCAGTGTTGGTATTCTCCCTCTAGATAGTCATTATAACCTCCCAGTTGATAGCTCAGTAAGCCGCTGTAGGCAGAGAGCACCTGTCACTATCCATCCATCCATCGCTGTCTGCTGTAACTCAGGTCTGATGGAGGGGAGAAGACCCTCAGAAGACCACAGCAGGCTCTCTGGCTGAGAGCAATAATTAATCTAATTCCCTCTCAATTCATTTGACACACCTAATCTATAGGTGCAGGTAGTGCAGATGTGATACCGAAAAATCTGTCATATTAAATAACGAATATAACAAATCTGCAATGCATTCCCTGATCCTCTTTTTCTTTCTCTAATTACATCACCCCTCTCATCCCTCCTTCTCTTTCTCCTATCACCTCATCCATCCGTCTTGGCTAACATGGATTCAGGCACCAAACACACGGTCACATGACATGAATGGGTAATCAGTAGGTATTAGTGCGTGTTAACGACCCCTAAGCTGAAAGACGATTCCCCTCTCAATATTAAAGAGATAACACAGCACAGTAGCAAAAAGCAAATGGCCCTAAGCCTCCAGCTATGCTCCCTTCCAAAGTTGTTTTCCTGGAAAATTAGACGATTGACTAATGGTGTAAATGCTGTTAATTACCGGCGCCAGTACCCCAAACAGTCGTCTCTGCCTGTAACTAATAAGAAATCAATTAGCTAATGAATTGGTCATTAAGTGAAAAGCTAATCTTGGCTGAGGTATTTTTTAATGATTTTTTTTGCCTATGATCCTGGCTAATTGCCGTTGTCATACGGCGCTCTCAGCTTTCAGCATGCCTAATGAAGCTTCATTAGATCATAACTGGCACTCTTGGAAGATTCGCAGGCAAACCTGCTTCCCAATTATTTTTAATTGCCAGACATTCTGCACAAACAAGTGCTGCAGCACCTTGCGAAACAGGAGAGCTCAGGCTGGCTGTGCCTGTGTTTCCTTCATGACTTCATTTGAAGCGATTAGAGCGCGGGGCAGGGTCGCCGTGGAGCTGCTGTTGTCTGTGGTGTATCTAAAGAGCCCATCAGCTCAAACTGCTGGGCTCGTTGTTGCTCTCCCTTCCTCACTTTGATTTGGGCTGAGGAGAAAAGCTGCTGCTTCCACAGTAGCAAGATTTGGCTCTGTGTCACCCATGTGCATAGACACTGACAGACACATTCAGCCTGCTCATAATACACAGGGACACACACACACACACACACACACACACACACACACACACACACAAAAACACAAATACACACACACACACAAACACACACGCTGTCTGCCTGCACCACAGTACCTGTACATGTGTCAGCTGACAAAAACAAAGGAGAGAGAGCATCCCTCCCGGGCATGAATAATTAAGAAAAGACAAAAGAGCCTTGTTTTTTTCCTTTTTTTGCCTCCTCTCTCTGCTTCTTTTGTGTGTCTAGTAAACCCCAGTGTAGTGTACTCTGAGTTCTCTGCTAATAAGATGGAGGAGCATTTTCTCCATGGTGCTCACACAACACATGTTTCCAATCTGACCCCATACAAGTACCTCTCTCTAACATGAGGAGGCTTGTGGTGAAAACAGAATTGTTCAAAGTCTGTCAATCCCACTGATGCATTTCGACGGTTTATCCTGAATTTCCCATTCCCTCAAACATCAGGTCCTTTCCTCTAGCATTGCTCTAGATGACAAACACAAACAATGCAGCTTCAATGGCACGAGACTGAAACGTTGTTATGTTTTGCCGGTACTAATCCAGAGACAAGAAAATATACCCAAATTCCAGCTACTGATTGTCCTCAAAGTGATGTTTGTCAAGCCTAGGCAAGGTTCATTTATGCAGAAAGCTACAGAGTTATCACTGCTCTCACTGGTGCAGACTTGGTAATGATCTATGGACTCTGTGTTAATACACTTGTCAAGCAAGAGTGTATTCATCCAGTCCTGGTAATCCCGCTATTATGTTTTCATCTTCCTGCCAAAGCTGTGTCTTTGAGGCAACAGCCGATCCTCCAGCTTCCAGAGGATGAACGCTGTGGCCAAGGCCTCTGATTTACAATGAGGCCAAACGCCTTGCCCAGGTGCACTATGTAAAAAGTGTGTGTGTGTCTGCATGTGTGTGTGTTTGTATGCATATGGAGCATGTGCATGTACATATGCATTCTTATGTGTGTGGCATGCTGAGAAGAGGGTTGGGCCTTCTTCATGGGCACGCTGAAGTTTGACGGTGGATGAATGGCGCTCCAGATGTCTATCAATATTTAGCAGTAAACATCCCAGGCAGGCGGGGCGACGTGGCAGCTGAGAGCTGAGGTGGTGCAGCCATGAACTGATGAGTGGTTTAACTGGTTAAACTGGGAGGTAAAGCCTTCTGAAGTTCAACCTCTTGGCCGCGCCAGGCACCGTTGTGACTCTTTGCAGACTGATATGGTTTTTGTATATTTAGTGATGCTGTTACAGTCTCACACTTCTTGGCCATAACATTTTACATAATGTCAAAATGACTGAATGCACAAGGTCATAAAAATACTGCCAGCGCACATTATGAAAACCACACATTAATATCTTGAAAAATTCTCAATATAAAATGCACAACCAATCCATCACAGAGACGGATGATCCACCAGGCCAGGCCAAACAAAGAGCCAATGAAAGGTCGCTAATTTAAAGTCTGTTTCAGATTACTTTTTGCTTTCTTTTAAACTCAATATAAACTAAAAATCAGATTACAAAGCGCTCAGTGTCGTTTTCGGTGTCTCTCTCCCTTGAACCCACTGACACACACACACACACACATACACACACACAAATCACATTACAACACATCTAATTGAAGTTTATGATGCAGAGGAGAGCATATGCTCATTGAGCCAATTGAATCATTAGAAAAGCACACAGTAGGCCAAGGACCTGCCAGAACTGCAGCTGAGGAAAATATGTGTGGGCCTGCATTTCCTGTCCAGGACCATCTCTGGGAGGAAACATACAAACACATAGACACAAACACAGTCATGGACATATATGTATAGATATGCAGGCACACAAACACACACATAAACACCTTGGGCACATATTCACACCCAGCATGCCCCTCCATCATTATGCAAATCTAGCATTAAGTTATGGCATACACTGTCGTAACCAGATCTCTGCCTTAATACCCCCTCACACCTCACTCTCCCTTCCAGAGAGCAGGTTTAGCTCTGACATACACACACATACACGCACACACGCATACACACACATTCTGTCTGACACTAGGCGCTGTGGTGAGATGCTCCTTTGACCGGCCTTGATCCACCGAGGAGAGAGTAAGTGGAGGGGAAGTGAGATAGACAGGAGCAAAGACAGCCCGTCAGAGTTAAAGGCAAACAGACATTAGGCTTTCCAGAGCTGCAGTGGCTGTCTCTGACTCTCCTCCGCTCCACACTTTATAAAATTTACATGACGCATCAGAAAGGCCACAAGAGCCTCTTTGATTGTGGAACTATGCCTGAAAAATACATCAGTCGCCATCTTTTTCTGGTGGAGAAGCTGGGAGACAGAATGAAAACACACTGGGTACGCTCACACACACACACACACACACACACACACTCCCGCGCACACATTCGCAAACACAAACAACTTGGCACGCACAAAAGGCAAATGACACAGAGACACACACTCACACACACACACTCATACACTTACAAGCAGTCTTCACCCTGTGCGTCTGCGAGACAGTGGGATGTAGCTCCTCAGTGTCATCTCCAATCGCTGTGATCTAAATGTATAAGAATTGATGGTGCCTTCCACCAAATGCTGTTATGGGGGACCTGGCTTGTTTATTTAATGAAGCCAGTGTCACAGCGGATCTGCGTCCTTGCCTTTGGAAACGGTGGCAGGTGTTGGTGGCAGATTTCCCTCAAACAGGGCCACTGAATTAACAAATCACATTAACATAATACTGGCGTCGGATCTGGGGGCCTCTCTCGCTCTCTCTCTGGCACGGCTGTCCCTGTAGCTTGCCCGTACGGACGCTCCCCGCTTGTGCCCAGATGTCCCGACAGTGCCAGCTCCTCTGCCCAGCACGCACTGAACTGGGCCCAAGCTAGAACCACATCAAATCCCTGGGAGAGGACAGAGCGCTTTCCTTCCTACTTGTGCGAGTGTCTTTCTCTCTCTCTCGCTAAGCTCATTTGCATAATCAACAGTGTGTGTTGATGTGCATGTGTGCATGGTGTGTGTGTGTGTGTGTGAGTTCAAATGGAGGGCTGACACTAGATCACATCCTATCACTGCATCCCTTTCTTGTTGAGGTTTACCATATGGTTTCTGTGCTGGCACTGTGCATTTGTGTTTGTGTCTGTGCAGCTGTCTATGTCTGCGTGTGTTTAAGTATATGTGTGAGCGTGGTTGCACGTGTTTATGTGTGTGTGTAAGCGTGTGTGTGCGTGTGTTGGTGTGTATGCGTGTGTTTATGGCATACAGATGGAGTGTGATATTCAAGGCTTTACAGTCAGGCCATAGTAATAATGTTCTCACCACAGGAAGGGAGAGTGCTGGCTAACCACTGAAACAGAGAGGGATATTATCACTTAGACTGATGGGTTTTATTGACAAGTTTCCCGGTAACTGGACTGGACTGGAACCAGTGAGTTCTGGCCTCAGAAGGGACTACAGTGTTAGATTTGATATGCTGAGGTAATCAAAGAAAAGAATGGGGAAGGGGAATAGAACAGATTGGA
This sequence comes from Neoniphon sammara, assembly GCA_900302535.1. Classification (NCBI taxonomy): domain Eukaryota; kingdom Metazoa; phylum Chordata; class Actinopteri; order Holocentriformes; family Holocentridae; genus Neoniphon; species Neoniphon sammara. The sequence goes on along the minus strand of OMKZ01033219.1, from coordinate 22,321 downwards.
ACAGATTAGAATAAAGTGAAGTGGCATAGAATGGAATTGAATGTAACAGTTTAGAATGGAACACTCCGGAATGGAATGACCAAAAGTTGAAAACAATGCATTATATTTTAAATGTAATGTACTACGTTGGAATTGAACTATAGAAATGGAATTGAGTAGAATCGTTATTATATAAAGGATTATATTTTTGCTAAAGGGGCAAGCGGCAGCCATCTTTACTGACGCTTCCACTTGACTTTGACGTAAAGATGTCACTGCGGCTGACATGTTGTGAGGCTAATCATAGCCTTGTTGTGTGAGGCTGTAATTACCCAACACTTCTCGGATCCTGTCACTTAACCAAAACGACAGCAGAAAGACAACAATCTGTGCCACGCTAACTCAGACAAGTAACAGGGTAGAACCACCAAATGTAACTAGAGTTATCATACCATCTGGTCTTAATTAACTGTTAATAAATTTATTAAATAACATTATGGCAAAGACACCAGCCTAACATTACCAGATAGGCTCAACTAGTCTAGTTTATTTATAAATTTATTTATTTTAAAATACAAGAGTCACATGGGTATTTTCAGAATTATTTTATTCAATTTCTCAGAATACTGTGACAACAGAACATGATTTCCATAAGCCGTGCATCAGCCTAGCTTAGCCTGGATCTTCAACGAGCCACTACCTCCACAGACATGAACTCACAGTGACATCAGACATCAGCTCTGGTCCAAGGCTTTAGCTGCACTAGCTAGCCTATTAGCCAAGCCCACACCAGAGCTAATCAGTGGAGACCTATAACTGTTGTCATTACAAGGCCTGAACAAAAGACTCATGCTGATTCAACTCAATTCTATTGCTAAGAATCCTACAAATTAGAGTGGAATTGAATGGACTAAGCTGTAATGAAACCAAATGGACTACACTGGAATAGGACAGAATGCAACAGAATGGAATAAACTAGGTTGCACTAGAATAGACTAAACCGGGAAGAAAGTCAATGTAATTCTGCTGCTTACAGAAGCAATGGCATTTTATAGGAAAGTAGAAGGCCTCAAAACTGATGAAACATCTGGGAAACTGGCTGTCACAATCATTCATTTCCTCCCTATCTATCCACCTGGCAACACAAACAGGGACGGCTCAGTGATTGTCTCCTTGTGTTGAAAACACTTAGCAGCGTTTAACCACGGTATATGGAATATTAATGGCTTTGGAATGAGAGTCCCGAGCGCTATTAAAACCTCAAAGTGAGTTGATGCGCAGATATAAATTCCATTACCTCCATTTACCTTGCCTTTTGTTCACCCGTTGACAGTGGTAAACAAAAAGCAAACAGTTTGGAATGAACAATTCTCTCCACGGTGTGAGTTTTACTCAACGTTAACTATTATGGGTAAAACTGATTGTGACGTTACACTATCTAATCACCTGATCTCTCAATAGACTGCCTCTGCCAGCAACACATCAATAATACTGCCCGTCCTGGACAAAACATTCACAGCGAAGGCACACGTCCAGATGAGTCAACGTTACACATGGCATCAGGAAATGAAATTGGACAGTGTAGCTCAAGTCAGCTATGGTATAAATGACATGAGTTCTTGATAGAATGCCAAGAGAAGTTGTTTTCTTATTCATAATTATTGGTTTCAGTCCATCCCGTGAAGTGTCACTACAGTATGCGGATAAACAGTGATGGCTTGAGGAGTTATGATAATGGATGTGTACAGTGACAGCGGATGACTCAGTCAATCATAAACACCTCTCATCTCATAATCACAAGCCATAAACAGGCCAGGGACGCCGCGTAGATTCACAACCACACAACAACTGACAAATATAATGATCAACAGCCACTGACAATCTGCAACACACACACACACACACACTCAAGCACATGTACATCAGTGGATGCCCATGCACACACACACACACATGCACACTTCCAGATCTGCAAACATGACATTAGATGCTAACTCTGAAATACATTGTGACTGCGGCTGCGCTCATTCCCTTTTTTTTTTTTTTTTTTTTTAAGTAAGCAAATAGGGGATATTGCCTACATTTAATGACAAAAGAAACCCCGCATCAGGTGCAAAATGAAGGTTTGCCAATCCCTTTGACAAAGGAATACTAAATCTGTCAGAATATCCTCCAATTCTCTGCTGTTGGGAGTTTGAGTGAAAACACAGCAGCAGTCACCGTGCCTCCCCCTGCTCTGTCCATTTCCATAAATGCTGCTGGCTGTCTCACCTACACCAGAAACACTCCCAGGCTAAATGCCCTGGCATATCATTTGCCTCTCTCTCTCTCTCTCTCTCTCTCTCTCTCTCTCCAAATGTTCATTACCATGCAGCCTGCCTCGGAGAAAGAGAAGGAGAGAACTAAGAGTTCAGGGCTGAGATCATTGACAGCTTGATGTGACGAAGGTCAATTGAAATAACAGGTTTTTGTGTGTTTATATTCTAAATGGGCCACTTGTGTTGGCTGTTCTTGGCTTTTTGCAGAAGGGGAAGCTGGGGAGCACTGTGGCTATGGGGCTGGGTAGAAAGTGTGAGGCGAGTGCACACACACACACACACACACACACACTCATTCACTCGCTCACTGTAATGAGCAGGTTATGCTAAGGCACAGGCTGCTAAAATCTGTAATTATAATCAACCTCTCTCTCCACCTTTCTCTCCCCCCCCCCC
>OMKZ01033216.1:12791-53548 GCA_900302535.1 Neoniphon sammara | reverse complement strand
ACATTGAGGTGATATCTTTGTTGCTATCAAAGTAAATCTTGATTATTTTTCTGAATTGAAATTCACTAGAAAGAAGCAAGAGCCAATTCACTAGAGAGAAAATGTTAAATGGTTATTTAAGGAATTCTAAAACACTTGCACACCATCATGTTTATTTAATTTGCTCATAGGAGAAAAGAATTTATTGACCGTGTTTAACTAATATAATATACTAATATAGTTTATGTACCTTTAAAATTGTCCATGTAGGATGACCTGTAAGGTAAGCAAGTATAAATAAGGAAATTGTCCTTGTTGGGATTGTATTAAAAACATTTGCCATCAAGTGTTTCAATAGCACCCAATTTTAGTATGATACACAGTTGAGTCCCTATAATAGAGAAATGTGTTACGTTATAGCAGGATCGGGAAGGTATTCGCATGACATCCGTTTCATTTCGTACCATTCAGCTGTTGAAACATTTATTTATAGAAACCTAACTGAACTGTTCCACACCAACATACAAAACCCCAAGAAGCACAGGATGCCATGTAGCCAGAAATACTAATCTAAGCAATATTCTTTTCTCACAGTCTGCCTCACCAACACAAAATCCTACACACACGCCCGCACACACATATTTCTTTTCAAAGGCATGACAGTTGATGTCATTTCTCTCTGAATATTTACAGTTCGATGGTAACAACTTATGGGGCTCAGCGATCAAATGAAAAAGAGGATGTGAACAGTTTCCTAAATGAGTTTTCAAAAACTATCTGCTGGGGTCAAAGCCCTAACATGCAATCACTGCAGCCTCTGTGAAAAGCAGAAAGATTATGGATGGCACAAAGAAAAAAAATGTGTTTTCCCAGCTAAAGAAAGGATTAAATTCTTCAAATTGCAATTAAAAACACTTCTTCAAAAGTCACTGGGAGCAAAAGTTAAAAGCAGGCTTTTATTAATGAAAGACACGTTTCATAGTTCAATGTTGTCTCTCCAGCTTTGTTCCTTTTTTCCCTGTCATTCTAATCCTTGTTCTGGGTTTGGGCTTGTTGCAGCAACTGAGCTTCCTTCTTGCAAAACATCTTTAAGTTTGGAGTTTAAGTGGAAACCTGATATCAATTTGTTGCAGGTGAGGGAAGCTGATACTGGTTTGTTGCAGCAAACAAGGAGGATGCAACAATTGTATACTGCATAGGAGGGAGGAATATCCGGGAATTTGACACAGCTGAATATAAAATAAGAGAATGAGCTAAGGGATGGACAAATGCAAATGTTGCATATCACGAAAATTCTCAAATAATGTTGCAAGGTTTCACTTGGGAAAACACAGAGAGCTTGTAGCAGTCTGGTTGGATGCAGGTGGTGATCCAGTCCCTAACCATCCAAGGTGTAGGCTACCATTTCTGTCAGCTCGTATTCTTTCCAGAGCATTTCAGTAAAACATGAGCACAGTACTATGTGACTAATCTCAACGTGTCCTGCTGGCGTGGCACACTACCTCCATTTTAACGCTGCCAGGGAAACGGTAAAAACGCTGCCATATGACTGTTTTTTTTTTTTTTCTCCAAATGACAGTTCTTTCCTCACAGTCTTGTGCTACTGTTTCTCTGCACCGTGCAGTCATTACAGTGATTTTGTTTCATGCAGGCAAGTGGGAGAGGCACATGAGTGGAAGTGGTGGAAATTGGCATGTGGGCTCTGCCAAATAGCCTCAGGTTGGGCTGGAGAAAGATGTGATACTTCAATGCCCCCTAGTGATGAATTATAATAATGCCACAGGAGATCTGCCTACACGTGTCAGGCACTTAACCTCAGATTCCTGCATGTTCTACAAACTAAACTTAAACAGCTACATTTGTGCACATTTGCTTGCAGCTAAAAAAAAGAATAAAGAATAAACATGCAAAAATATGTGACTGTTTCAACAAGCTAGTAGACTATATGATATCTATCTGAAAAGTTCAAGTTTAAGCCCAATTGCGCAAAACCCATCCTTTAACAAGTTGCCGATAACACACTGACAACACCAAACTTGCAAAAAGATGCTGGGAAAGAGGAGCTGTTGCCACCTATACAGCCTGCAGCCTCCTCTCTCTGTCCTCTATTAAGCCACCCTCTCACGTCTGAAAATTTGGCAAATCCCCGGAACAGACTACACCCTACTGCTTTACTTCCCCAGCCCGCTCATACTTAGGATTCTACCGACCTCACAGGCTCCTATTTTTTAAATCTTCCAAAGCAATCAGATTTCACACTTTCTTCTGCCCCGAGTAAGGGGGGCTTCTACCCATAATCCTGTTCCTACTGCTTGTCAGGATGACAAGGAGAACAGAAGCCTGTGGGCTGAGTGTGTGTCTGTGTTTGTGCATGCACATATGCAACTGGGGGCAGGGTGGTCTGCTAAAGAAGAAATACAGATACCGAGACAGGAAAAAAAAACATCAGAAAAAGGGCTAAAGAAGGAACTGGATGGAGAGAGGTGCAGATTTAACTTAAAAACAGTTGTTTAAAAGAGAATTTAGCTCAATTTCACCAAAATGGATAACTATTTAGCAACTTTCAAAACATGAATATGAAATGAATCAAAATCAACAGATTTGTAAATAAATCTAGCAGCCTACTCTGAGATAAATGGCACTCACTAACTTAAATAAAGATCTGGCCTCCATTTCAAGCAGTTCTCTTCTGATTAAGACCTCCTTTATGTGAGAAACTCCTTCTGGGACAATTCACTCCAAAGTCGTGTAAAGCTTCAGCAGAATCTGTTGCTGTTGTCAATCCCCGTTATAAATTGGGACCCAGCGGAAGCGTGTCATTCTCCGTTCTTTGACAGTGAGAGACTCTTGTCAGCTTACAACATAAACTTTATATTACAGCGTTCTCAGTTTCTGCTGCCTTCCTTTTTGGCTTGATACGCACTGCAGGTTGTTATTTAGAGGGCAGGGAGAAAGGAAAATAACAGGGAGAAGGATTAGGAAGGAAGGTATAAGTGTTATAATGCTACAACATAGGGTGTATATTAAAACTATTGCAAAAATGCCTGAATAACATCTGGTGTGGCACCCTCAGTTAAGTTCAACTAGAGGAGCCATTGAGCTTTAGCTACTGTTAGGGCTGAAGGTGAACATCTGGCAGTTTACTGAACACACCAAACAAACCACAATGTCCAAAACATAAGCAAACTCCAGCAAAAAACTCTCAATCAGAAATAAATTAAGGGTGTTACAATAAGAAATAGCTGCGAAATTATAGCTCCAAAACTTCACTTCCAACAGAAAATAAAAAATGAGCTCTGACACACAAAACTGAGCCAAAAACTGGCGGGAGCAACAGAAGCCTTGTGGCAAAGGAAGCAGCAGTTTTTCTGGAATTGGTCATGAACTTGTTCTCAGTGAAACATTGCTTTTTGTTGGATTACAACGTTCATGTTTAAGTAGCTGTTTACGTTTTGACTTATTTGAAATGGCCTTGAATATGTTGTTGAATAAGTGTTTTGATTATTTTTTGATTCTGGTAGGAGAAGATCAGAGGTCACCATCAAGTAGGGATTCAGTTTCTTGCTCAAAAACATTTCAGCAGGGCGGATGCTTGCTGTCACTGGGGCTTAAACCGATTAAGGACGGTTTCCCTGCTGCTCTGTTTACACTAAATCATAATCAACCGCTGTCATTTTATTATGTGCACACAGAGACAGCGCAGGTGTGAACCAGGATATTGCACAGTATCTCCTTGACTGAAAATACATCCCAGCATGCTCACCAACACCAGCAGCACCACTCAAAGCAAACCCCACTGGCATTAAGACACACCATCACATATAATCCAATTAAGACTGCATCCCCACTTTATATTAAGTAATTTAATGTCACAATATGTGACAAAAGCAACCCAAGCAGCAGTAAATTAGACATGTGTAGTTACTTCCAAGATCCTAAAAACGCCTGCTCTATGGTCCTTGAAGGAGTCCCACTGGGTCCCCAGCAAAATGTGGCATGCTTTCATTTCAGTATTGTTTCATAAGCTACAAGTAAGAAGCACAATGGCAGAAAGAAGGACAAAAAATTATCAGTCTTTTCTCTAGTTACTGTTCCCACCAACAAAAACTCAGATGGCCATGGGGTTTCAAACTTTTTCATGTTCCAGACCCCCAAGGTTGAATTTTATTAAACCACGTACCCAGATTTGATGTTGCTGTGCCCCAGGAACCCTGATATGAAAAGGTACTTTGATTCTAGCAAATTGTTTAGGTGCGTTATTTGAACACTGACAAACAGATTCAAAGTGCTGAGATTTAAACATAATATTAAAATAACCCCTCATATTTTTATATAACCATTTCTAGTGAATTAAACTAATCCTCATTTTGCTGAGGATCCCATGGAAGACACTCGGAGACCCCTGGACTGGACTCTGGACTCCCTAGCCCAGCTACTAAGCTAAATTTAAAAATCGCATCCTTTGATATAAACAAAATGACTATAGTGCGTCTTTATAAACTATTAAACTTTCTACCTTGTCCATGTAGAGCTCAGCACCACGAAGCTAACTATCTTGAAGCAATTTGTCTGGTGTGTGCTTATGAGAGGAAACTAAACATGAGCCAATGGTTTCAAAACGGGCCCAAAGGGTTCAGTTTCAAGAATTTCTCTCACTAGCTAGATGGTGGAGCAACAAGAGAAAGATTAACGTTACCATTCCCTCTGCCCACATAGGCCTATTAACCAGACATTTTGCTGCAATTCATTCATCAATGTTTTTAAATATTTTGACAACATCAAGGAGGAATAGCATGGTCTCTCTGTCGTCTTTTCAAATGCTTAATGTTTTCTAAGAAAAATCGATGTGTGCAGCGGTTGGACGTCAAATCAATGGTTATTTTACAAGCTAAACACAAAACAACAAAACGTGACTCACCGTTGTAGATGAGCTGATCAAGTTTCGGGCCTCCTCGGGTGGAGAGGGTGTCTTTCATCCCATTTGTGTACACGGCATTGTTGAAATGTCTTTCCAAGGCAGTAAACCACTGTGTTTATCCATTTTCTCCAAGTAGAAAAAATCGTATTACACTCTTCTGTGCGTCCACCAAAGGTAAAGTTAAACTGAAGAGAATGTAGCTGGCTAGTCATAAAACTCAAAAATATTAGCTAGCCAGCTACCCAACAGTCGCTACTTGGCACATTTGACCATGTTGCCCATCAGTCTAGAGTACATGGCTTCTCTGGACTTACATTCCCACTATTTTTAGTCTTTATATGTTTGAGTATTCCAGGAAAATGGCACCATTTGTTGTTTAGTAAATCCCAAAGATAAAAAATAATCGTCGTTGAGCTAGCTAACGTTACTATACTTTTAATAGACTACAGGTGGCATTTAAATTCAAATTTCCTGCCTCCCAATGCTGTCTTCAGGTACTCCCCTCAAGCTCGTATATTCAGCTTGTTGCTTATTCAAATGCTTCTTGGTCGGAAATAATTTGGACCGTTCACCAAAAGTAGTTTTTGCCAGCAGTGTGAAAATGTTCGTCAACGACCCTTTTTTCTATGATGAACATGGGATGATAACGAGCTAAAAATAGAACCTTGATAATAAAAACAATATGACGAAATATATTTTTGTTTTCGTTGACGAGAGGAGACAGGACTAAAATGTTGGACATTTTAGTCATTCAAAACGCATATTTTCCCCGTGGCTTGCGTCTCTGTCAAACTAAAAGCAATGGATGCAGTGCACCTCTATCATTGGTCAAATTTTTTGTCCGCTAGATGGTGCCAAAAGCACAAACTGTGTGTATATAGGGTAACCCATTTCCCCTCCTCTACACCGGGCCATCGCTTGCAGAAACCGAAAGTAAAAAATAAAATAAAATAAAATGTTTTTGTTGGAAACAAAGAGCATAAGTGTTAGCCGAATGAAGACTTATGTGGCTGTAAGGTGGACTATCAAATGTGACTGAAAGTTGACTAAAATGTAATGATTTTTCGTCGACTAAAACTGGACTAAGACGTTTCGAGTTTTCGTCGACGAAAACTAGACTAAAACTATGAAGAATAAAAATGAATAAAATGTGAGTAAAACTAATACGCATTTTCGTCTAAAGACTAAGACTAAATCTAAAACAGCTGCCAAACAGCTGTTGATTTATTAGAAATCAAGCAGCGCAGAGCTACCCTGTGGTGCAGGGGCAGAATGACAGGAGGAAATGCGCATCAGCCGTGTAATTGGTGTTTGAATTAATTCATTAGCCAAATGCTATTGCATATTTATCACGTATTTGTCCCGCTAGACTTGTTAGCGTGTGTGCATGCATGTGTTAGAGATATCCTTTTGCCTCAACCATTCTAATTATGTACATATAATATCCCACCAAACAATGATATCCCTGTAATAATTAAGTGCATAACTTTCACCATCTCTTGTTGATACAGATTCCATGCTCTCCAAGTCTTTAAATGTCACATCTCAGCAACGTGGGTGTCATGGAAAATCCCCTATTTACCACTTGCTTGGTTGGCTGATGTTCCCTCAACTCATAATTAAGATATTTCAGACAGCATATGAAAGCAGTAGAGCAAGTGCCCATAAACAACCTCCTGTAGGTCTACCACAAACCACAAATGATTCCCTCCGAGGTATTCCAGTCAAAGCATGTATTGTGTGTGGCATAACAATTTTATTTGACATTTCTTTTTGTATGATGATGGTCAAGTTACTGTTTTTAGAATAGTATTCAAAGGAATATTTCACTCTTTCCAATAAAAAATGCTCAGTTTTTATTTTTGATTTATGTGACAAGTTATTTTGGTGGTGTTGGTTTGATAAAAACATGTAGAAGGAAGGAAGAAAGAAGGGAGGGAGGGAGACAAGGATAAAATGATTCTGCCATACAAACAAAAAGATTTAGGGTACAGCTAAGTTTAGGAGGGTGTGGCACATATAAAAAAAATCATTGAAAAGGATTGAAGAGGTTGGCTGAAAAGGATGATGGGGAGAGGAGATGGTTCAGAGCGAGGACAGGGCAAAATTTAGCAAAGGAGGGAAAGATGGAGGTAAGTTGACAGAGTGAGAAATCACATGAGGATGGAGGGCGTGAGCGAGCTTGAGGGATAGTTTGAGAGGCAGACAGAGAGCGAGAGAGGGAGGAGAAACGAGAAAGCACAAGTCTGACTCTGACAGTGGAGCACTGAGCTCAGCTGATGGCCCCTAATGAAGTAAGCCAGCTGCAGAGGAGGAGCCCACACTGACAGGCAGAGTCCCACTCTGACGGATGGAAGAGAAAACACACACACACACACACAGCCCAGAAGACAGCTCAGATTTAAACATAGCAAACTGCGATAGACATCCCATGCAATGAGGAGAAGGGTGACCCGTAGATTGATGTCAAGATAGTGCAGATGCATGGCTTGAAAGCTATTTTCCCTTCTTACACCAGTGAACATTGGATTTTTTAAATTTTATTTTAAACTGGAGTTGACATTTAATAAATTGCCACCCTTTCTTAATTGTTTTTGTCAGTTGCCTCTCTACAAGATGTCCACAAATACTTTGATATAGACAGCATGTGGATTCAACCTGCCAGAAATGGAGACTCCCACTGAGAGTGAAAATTAATTTGCCTGTTTTACTCATTAGTTAGTCAGGCCGTGCCTTTTTTTGATGTGAGCTCCTCTTTATACGTTTATTTCAAGTTTTTTTTTTTTTTTTTTGTCATACTCACCTGTGGGTTCAGGTCCAATATTAACAAACCCGGCCACCTGTAATGACTTTCATTTTTTGATATTTTTTTTCTTTTCTATGTTTTGATTTCTATTAGAAGATGTTACTTTGGCTATTTTCAGTATTGATAAAAAGTGAGTTTAAAAAAAAGCTGGAAGGCCTGTGGTGAATGATCTTTGTCGTTTTTGCTGGAGGTTTGACTGTTCGAGAAGTCATGCTGAAGTCAGTGTGCTAGAAAATGAAAATGCTGCGCCAAAGTGAAATATATTTCCTCGAATCTCTTTTTAACGGGCACAAGTTCCATCAGTTTGTTTTTGTATCATCCAGAAACACAGCCAAGACTAGAGGGCAGTGAAGCATGCTCTTTTCATCCAGATTCCACCTCATGGACAATGCTGGAAAGAGCAGGCTCGGTTTTGTGCAAAGTAATCCTGCAGGGAGGAAATGCTGTTATACAGAATGGCAAGTTAAATAAGCAGATAAAGAGATATATACATGAAAGTCTAGATGGAGTTTATATTTGTATTCAGAAACTAAGATGAATAAATGGTGTTCTGTGATGATCGCCCATTTTGGAGTTTATCCCATTTTATAGCAACATTTTGAATCCTTAATTTTGGTTGCAAAGTCCTCTACTTCCCTCTTGAGGATGAAGAAAATATGACCACTTTCTTTTCTGCTCTGATTCATGAAGTTGATGGGAGGAAGGAAGGAAGAGGAGGCAAAAGAAAAGCTAAACTACTGATGAATCCTTTAAGGACTCATCTTTTCCAAAATTAAGAGGAAAATCATCAAAGTCAACACATTAACCAAGACGATTCAGACTCTTGCTGTCATCTCGTTATTGTCATCTGAGCTGATCAGCTGGAATAAGTTAATAACCTCTCACTAACACTGAAAGCTGATCACAGTTCAGCTTCATTTTATTCCTCCCAACTATAAAGCAAGGATGTTGACTGCATTCATCATGGTAGTCAGTTATTTAAGGCTCATAGAGGCAAATTTGATGTTATTTGTAACAGCTTGAAAAGAGGTGCCATGGCTTTGGTGTTTGCTCTGACAGGGTATTTAACAAAGGGACTTAATGCTTGTCTGGATGAGAATTATTAGTCCAACCACAGAGAAAGAATAAAACTCATACAATGTGTACCTGCAGCTGGTTAAAAATGTAAAATATATGAAAGTCTGTTCAATCATTCACTTTACTGTACATTTATTTAGGCAGAACCCAAAAAGGCATATTTCACATGTAGAATGAACAAATGAATAAGTATATAAATAGACCATGATATGATTTTCTGCAGCTGTCAAAGAAAATCTACTCTTCAGCAGACATGCTAAAGGTGAATTAACTACAAATTGCTCAGACTTTCAAACCCTCTGACCACATTTTGATGGCAGCATTTCATTGGAAGTCACGTCTCCCATTATCACCCATTAATTACAGGGCCACATGTTCTTTTATCAGAAAAGACGTTGCTTTGTTGAGTGTTTAATCAAGTAAAGGCCTTGATTTGCCCATATACCGACATCACTTCTGTCCTTTTCACATCTAAAGGTGGAAAGAGCACATCTAAAAAGGTTTTGAAAGAGTTCCTCTGTCACTCCCAAGGTTTATACATGTGGACTGGATGTTGCCTCACAGCATTCAGGCGAAGTTAGGAATATGTTGCTCACTGATGCTCAGCAAGAAGTCAGGCTCTGTAGGCTTCATGGAAAATACATATCACAACCCACCCAACCCTGTACGCTGACACAGTGGACAGTGCTGGCACAAAAGTTAAGAATGGGGCTCAGACATGCACATGTGGCATGTTCCGTGCTTTACACGTTTAAAGAGGGGGGGAAAAACAAATCATTGAAATTTCTAACTGTGCTTGTCTCATTATGTCCAATTTGTTTCCTTCTGGTGATTTTCTCATTTTATTCATAGATAGGTACAAAAAAGCAGATTGTGTATGTGAATGCCATTCTAAGTTTGTTTTGATTGCAACTTGTGAGATCCCACTGTAGACAAGGCAAAAATATAATAATATATCTGGCTAATTAGTTTTGCTAATGAGCTTTGGTGTACATTTCCAACGTTGTCATCTAGCATCCATTGATTACAATGGGAAACAAGAGAAGTAAAGCTTGGGATGATGTTCTGTGAATTAGTGGCATCACAGGAAGGCTGAAGATTACTGTTCGTGGAGGTCAATATCTTTATGCATTTGGTCCATAAATTGCCTTTCAGCAAATATGAAGATTGTCATTTTTGCTACTTGTTAAGCACATCTTGGTACAGTTTAGATTGCAAATCTTTTGGAAGGACAGATCACAACGCATTCACTCCTCATGTCCTCATCAAATAATTTTGAACTCCCCCTTCCTTTTTTACATAGGAAAACGCCGCACTTAATTTTTCTTCCTTTACTCTTATAACAGTAAGTTTGGCTGACCGGTCAGCAGTCTTTTAAGAGCTAAGGAGCCTTGACTGGAAGAGCAATGACTTATCTGAAGCTGCATTTATGAGGAACATACAGCAGATGGCAGCAAAATACCATGTACTCCACCTTCTGTTGAACACAAAGCTTTTGCATTTTCTTCAATGGTGCCAGTTCATTGTGAATTTAACGATGTTAATTATTAATACTTTGAATTTTGACACTTTCAAATAAATCACTTATCATAGACCAGATATCCTCTTTGTCATCAGTGCAGCTTTTCCTTGAACTACTCATACAAAACAACATGACATGACAATATGGTTAAATAAAATTGTTTATTAAACAATTGTTAATCAATAAAAATGAAATTTAATGTTACAAAAGAATCTCTGAAATTACAGAACTGTACAAATCATGGCTCCTATTTAAAGTTGTCTTGACATAGAAAAATACAAAGGCACTGTGCAGACAATTCTGCGTGAGACTATATAAAACATCATTTAGAAAAAAAAAGGAAGGAAAGGAAATTTACAGCATACTTTTTTTCTCCAAAATAAACCACTGTGCTTGGGTTACGCAAAATCATAACCTGCTAAAGAGAAGAAGAAAAACAAAGTTATCTGTAGGAAAATCTTAAATCCTAACATGTCCACATCCTACCAGTGCAGGTTTACTGCGGATCGGAATTATATAGGGGTATATTTTGAAAAAGAGAAGAGAAAACCGAGAAATACTTGACATAGGACGTCAATCAAATTGGAGGGAAAATGGAACAGCTTATACCTGGATGGAGTGCATTAAGACACAAATTCTAAATCTGGGAAAAAAGTCTAAAGCCTTATAAAACAGCAAGTGCATAGGGATGATGGTGTGTGTTGGAGAAAGCTGAGAGGTGCAGCAAGTAAATGTGCCAGATACCTTTGGACCAATAAACAAAGATATTAATAAAATATTGGCCAATCCCCTTATACCCATGCGGACCCTTGGGATCCATTTTTAAGTAGTGCTCATATCATAATCATGTACAATATGTAGAACTCCCCAGAATCTCAAGAAACCTCGTTGTGAATATCACAGAAAACTTGTTAAGGTTTTAAAAAGATGCTAAAAGGTAAATTACATCAAAACCATTCAATAGGCAGAATTAGGGTGCACACTGTATAATGCTGAAATGAGAGTAGTTCAACAAAGAAATAAAAGCATTCCACAGTTGAAGAGAAAAATAGATTGGTAGGAAATAGGTTACTTATTTACGTGATTTTCTCAATCTTATACAGCGTAAAGTGGCTTTTTGTGAGACATTCTTCACTTATCCAACCCTTGACTTAGGACTTTCAATATGTCCTAACATGATCAACAGCAAACATTTAAAATCTGACTCGCTCTCTGTACTTTTTTGGCTCTTTCTACTGTGCAAATTGAAGATTAGCTACCAAGTAGCTCATACCAAAACAGCTCCAGAGCGCTGCTAGCAGGTACTCCTGCCATTCTTGTAGACAGTACTTCAGGACCCATCTCTTTGGCATCCAGATTCATGTCCAGTTTCACAACATGACAGCTATACAAGCAAACAGACATCCCAGTTTGAAGGATCCACATCGTGTAGCATGTCATAATGGGTTACAGTTCTTTTTGACATCCAGTCACTGGGTCATACAAGGTCCCTTGGTGCTTTAGCTAAAATCATAGGAATCCATGTTCATCAAGTCCTTTAGGAGTAACGGGATTCCACTTTGCAGTAGTTTTACTAGTGGAGTAACCTGTGAAATAAAGGAAAAAGGCCAGATTAATCAATGGTAGCTCTATGGTGCAAATGTTCAGCTACAGGTAAAAAAGGCATCTAACTACTACAATAGATCATATTTCCAGATACCTGATTCTGATCTGCTTTTTGGAGGCTCTGGTGGTTGAACATCTGGTATCGGAAGCCCCTTCCCCTCAATGTCACTCTCCCCTGATGAAGTATGCTCCTCTCCTTTCAGGTCTGTCACCATGTACAAGGCAGGCCTCTTATGGTATTTGGCCCGGTACGTGTCTGTCATGCAGTTGTCCACAGAAAAGTATGTGGTGGGAAGAACCATTTCTGACGGAGCAGGGGAGTCGGTACCGTCTTCATCACTGGGCTTTGGACTGGGAAACCTCTCTTCACTCTCACTGGCTGACAAATCGTTCCTGTCCTGGTCCGACGAGCCCGACTTCGAGCTGGCATCTGAGGAGAGTTTGTGCTCGGCAGGTGTCTCAATCCACCGGCGGAGGGTGGTGTGCGAAAGGGAAGACAAACCGTTTTTGGGCTCATTCCGGGGGCTCGTCCGAGATGGCACCTCTAATTGCTGGGAGTGGGAGCCGGATGGTCCGGTATACCCGTGGCCGTGGTTCTTGGGGGGTAAAGGTGGGGCTAGTGGATGGTAGTTATGTGAGGAGGGGTCTTTGTAGGGGACAGGGCTAGCCTCTTCTTGTTCAGAGAGAGGACCGGCAAGATCATCGGAGCTGTTCCACTCCGAACTGCTGGTTTTTGCAAGGTAAGGGGGCACAGGGCTCACAGGGCTGCCATCAACATTTTCCTCTCGTTCGCTATCCTGGTCGTTGTTCTTGTCCAGTATCCCAGGGGTATATCGAAAAGCTCTTCTTCTGTTACAAGACAAAAGGCACCAAGATCAATATCGTTCTTTACTGAAATTTAAAAATGTTGTATATTCTTTAAAGTATTGTTTTACCTTTGTATGGTGGGACTTAATTTGAAGTTTGATTCTTGAAGATCTGGAGAATTTCTTGCATGTTCACCTAGATAACACAAACGAAGGCTCATGAGCATTTTATATCACAGCAAACTAATTTGTAAAGTAATGGTCATCACAGCCAGATGGTCAAAAAGAGGACTAGATAACATCTGTCATGGGTCTCCATTTGAACAGCGCTACAATGTTTTTGTATGTCTCTCCAGCAAAGACATGTTATCTAACAGGGGTCACGGTGAGGGCCACTGCCTGGCGCTGGGAGAGGAAGTATCAAAGCAGATAGTCTGGCAGAGCGCCCTCGGGCCCCCTGTGTACCACTCTGACTGTCTGATCCAGCCAAAGAGTGGGGCCCCTCAAAGGGAAGTTGGGTTCACATCCAGGCCCTGTTAGCTTTGAGCTAGCAGTGATAAGGATAAAGAATAAAAACACTGAATTAACTCTGCTGCAGAGAAAAAATAGAATATATTCAAAGTCATGAAAACCAAGTGAAATTCTATCCAACATTTCCATCCATCACGGGGAATCAGGTCATGCTGTTCTTGACTATTAGATGAACAGAGAAGCACGTACACAAATAGGTTCCCAGAAACAAACAAGCAAAGCCGCAAAGTTGGTGGAAGGGGTGTGATTTACAAGGCTTGAGACAGACGACAGCTGACTAACAGGACAAGGAATAGAGTGAGTGGCTAAGGACCATCTGTGATGTGTCAGCACACCCTCTCTTTTTTGTGCTCTCTCAGAGCATTAGTGGCTAAATCCTTTGTGCTGGCATGCAATTACGTGAGGGTCAGACTCCAGACTCCAGATCCCCTCCCCAGCACTGCTGTGTTTTTAAGCCGCTAAGTCCATGTGGCAATTCACAATTTGATGTTGTTGATTTGCAATGTTGGCAAGCAACTGTAACAATATCATTCTCAAAAACTAAGCAGGATGTAGTTTACAAGCCCTGCTACATTGCTCCTTAGTAAATCCCCTCATCTTTACTGTCACATGTACTGTTGCCAAGAGAAAGCTTCAACGGGGGAAAAAAAAGCAGTTGGATAACAATGAGCGAGGCGGCTGTGCTGTTGAGTTATAAGGCTGCCTGTTCCCGTTTAAATAAAATAACTCCCCAGAAAACAGCAATAAAACTTCTCTGTAGTCACTGTTAAAATTCCATGTTAATTAAATGTAAATCAGTGTTCCAGTTTTTCAGGTTCAGGGCAAGGCTGATATCCACAGCACATACAGAGGAACATTTGGGAATGCTGCTGTAGCTCTCAATGCCAGCAAACCAGCCGCACTGAGGGTGTCCTGCTGTTTACATGGCCTACTGCACTCGCCTGGGAGAGTCCCATGTTCTGAGATTGAATGGATTTGCATGTGGACTGATGGCATTCACTGTATCATCAAAACTGCACTGAGTGGACTACCTTTAAATAAAAAAAATCACAGACAGTATTAACTGTAAGGCAATCAGCCAAGTAGTTGTAAAGGGGAAAAGTGAGTAAAGTCAAGCTGTCTCACATACACTTTTTTCCCTGTGTATGTCAGAGTGCTTCACTTGTCCCAGGTTTCAATTGATGCACTAGCATAGCACTTAAAAAATTGTGTACAATCAGTAGATGATTAAATGGGACCCTGCCGTGCATGCTGTGGGCCTTTAAGCAGCAATGGGTATAAAGATACTGTTTCTAGGGATGTAAATCACAGATCAACCTGACTGATCCCATTCCAGCATGAAGGATTATGCTCAGCAAGCCAAAAAAAGACACCTGTTTGGTGGGTTGCTATGATCCGCTAAAACGTCATTCAGGTCAATTAACTGATCACAGACGGGACAGTGATTTGACACCGTTTCAATAATTCCAACTGTCAGAGGATGAATTTTTCAGATGATAAGGAAACCTGATTCTGTATGTGCCATTAAAGCAACCCTAACAGGGTTTTGAAAAATTATGAGTGCAAAATTTGTTGACAGCACTTTGAAGTTTTGTTGATTCAACAGAAAGACTACTTCACATGTTTCAGTTCTAAGGCTGCCGAGTCCAGATTTGTAGCTCTCCACATTCTGCTGATCTGTGATACTTAAAATTCTTGTACATCAATCATGCTCGATGCATATTTGCAATTCAGTTGTGCATGCAGAACCCAACTATGTGGGAAGGAAAAAGCCTGGGAAACCCCGAGCTTTCCACCAATCTAAATTTCATCTGTTTGTTAACAAAATGTGGAAAAATGGTGACACAATAATATGCCAAAGTCATGATAATTGCATAATGAGTTTCAAAATAATATCTTGTGTTTTACTGAATCATTCCACTTGGTATGGTTTGTGTGTCTGTGTGTGTGTGCTGATAGGGGACAGGCCTGGGAACATTAAGCCAAAAGTCACAATAAAAATGTGGACTCATCCCACAGCATTAACACTTTGGTTATCACATCAGTCACTGGCTTGTTCAGTGGCATCAACAGCCTGTCTGAGCCTGGCAGCATTACAGCTCTCAACACACTCATTCATTGACACAGATGCATCAGAAGATGTACGTACACATTTTAAGGCAATGGATATTGTAATGATTTTTATGCTTTTCGTTTTCCTCATGACCAGTTTCATCTATTTGCTATGAGCCAGTTTATTCAGACTGCATATGAAAAAGAGGAATAAAGAAAAAAGGCGGCTGTGCTTTGCAACTCTGTGGAAGCCAAAAGCATTTTTCAAACGCCTCAGAACCAAGGTACATTCAAGCAATAGGTGCACATTAGGGATGTGCTTTTCAACTAATTTAACACACATTGAAACACAAGTTTTGTAACCAATTATAAAGCTAGCCTAAAATGAAGATTTTTTTTCCAGAAAACAGGCTCCACTTCAAATCTAAGACCTAAAATGGTCAGAAAAAAAATATTATATATGCAGTAATAGACATTTGAGGGGCTTGGTTAAATATGTCAAAAAGCGAATAAACTTGAAATGCTGCTGAGAACCGAAGTCCTGGAAAAAAGCAGGCTATATATCAATGCCATGTTTTATTATGAGAAAATGAGCAATTAATTATTAAAACTTTTAATGATGTGGGAATTAAATGATTAAAACTGGCAAAAAATTAATCAAAATAGGAAAATAAATAAAAGTTTAAATAACTAGTATTTCATACTGGTCCTAGGACCGGTAACATTTAGTTGTGTAGTCGACTAGTTTCGCATATCCCTGGTGCACACATACTGTACAATAACATAGGACTATAAAACGGTCAGCATATTTTGTATGTAGTTTTGATACTATATGAAGACAGTCTTTGTGTCCTACCGGCTGTTAAGTTTTGGCTGTATTTTAGTGTATTTCCTGACAACATATGTGAGACATGGTCTAAGTTAAATACACATTTCCTCTGCTTCAGCATGTCATCTGTCAATAGACATTATGTTGATGTACTAACAGAGCAATAATCACTTCTGATTGCTGTTTATCTGGAGTCTCGCTGAGGTCTGGGGAGCCACAGGAGCCAATCAGGGTAAACTGAGGAGGCCATGATTTACTGTAGAGTGTGAAGTGTCTGGACTTCTCGCCCATCTCTCAGCAGCCATGACCTTTCACACTATCATAAGCAGAATGCTCTGCTACAGTATCCATTTAGGTAAGTAGTGGTTCAATAAGAATTTCTGGAGCAAGGACAAAAGGCTTTCATTGAGGTGACCGAAGCTAGACTGCACCTCCTGAAGTGAGCTGGAAATAACAATCTTTACTTCCATCTTCTCAGATGTAACAACAATGAAGAATGTTTGACACAAACTCTTCTCCTCACAATATGAAAAATGCTTCTATTTGTTTTTCATTTTTTGCTGTCTGCTTTCCCACATGAATGTGCTTTTAGGAAGGATTTTAGACTTTAATGGACTACTGGAATCTGCTCAGGCCTCTCTGGAAGTGCAGCCCATGCCAGAACACCACAACTGAACTCAGGCCAAATTGACTTCAGACACATTTGCTGCAGCTTGTCAATACAATTTGCAAACAGCAGGGAGTAGATGTCTCACACTGGCTTCAAAACAGCGACTGTAAAACAAATTTGCAAAGGAGCTACCTGGGATTTTGGGCCACATAAACTCGGTATACTCATACAGACTGAAGATTTTGAGTTGTGAAAAGAAACCAAAGATTCTATCATAATCACTTGGAAGATATGTCACCAATTCCATGTTTGTTTTTTAGTGACCCCTTTTCCATTAGATTACAGATTAGATCTATGAAAAGCTGCTAATTCCTTACAAAATTGTAAAATATTACAAGCTAAAATGCCCTAAAGTAGCAATTTTGAAAAAATATTTTTGGGGGGTAGGCAGAAAGGTCAAAAAAGGGAAAGGGAAATTACAGCAATGAAAAAAATAAACATGTTTGCCTCAGAAGTGTTTGTTGCTTTGCCAAGGATTGTTCCACATGGATCACTCTGCAAAGGCAGATGCTCACAGGCCAAAACATGACCAGCATTAAACACTACGCTTTTCTGTTTCTATTTCTCAGCTCACCACACTTGCATAAAAGCTAACAAACACTTCAGTGGTTGTTGTTTTAAATCAATGTTTCTATTCATTGCCTCATACCCATCTGGGACCTTAAAAATACTCGTGGTCCCAGAGCATGGCGTTTTATTTGCCTACATGTTTGAATACCACCTTTCGACAGGCTCAGATGTGGCATTTTTTTGCCCAGATGGGTGGCACCGAAAAGCTCACTCATCTTCCCCCTCTCTTTTGAGGATAAACTCAGTGTATTCCTATTGTGGGAATAAGTGACAATTTTTCAAAAGGTTTGTTAATTCAAGAGATATTTGCCTCTCTTTTTCTATGGTGATACTGTAGATCACATGGGTTGAGCATGTGCTAGGAAGAGGAGACAGAGAATGTGAAGGGTGTCCAGGCAACAAACCAGGGTGTCCAGGCAACAAACCCCCTAGTGCTATTCATGTCATCTAATCTCCCTCGATCCTCTCTGGGAGATAAAAATAACCATTATAGCAACTTCTCAACTTGACTTGTATCCAATGTTTTTGCTACCAAAAGCTTTTTTTCCTCACCAACTATACAGAAGGGGACGCAGATTAGTTTGGGCAGATTTTTTTTTTTTTTTTCCTTTTTTGATAAATCCGTCTGCGAGGAGGGAGGGACAGACTACCTAAAACCAACCCGAGAGTTTCTGGCCATCACGTTTTTGACAAATTAGGTAATACTGCTGTTCCATATGTTTGTTTTAGAAATCAAACACATCTATCATCAAGAAGTAGTCCCTGCACCCCATACTTTCCACTTAGCCTTGAATGAGTAATCACAGTTATCAAATGACTACACAAAATACCATTTGACTTTGGATAAAAAAGGAAAACCAATCACTTTCTTTCTTTGTCAACAGCATACCATTTTCAAACACATAAGGCCTGTTCAATATTTGGGGTGATTTTTCCTTCAAGACTACGCGCATTTCTCTGTGCGGTGCATGGCATTAACTCTGCTCAGGAAAAAGGTCACGGCCAGTCGGTGAGGAACCAGAGCGCATACATTTCCATACAGTATCCCTTCTATCAGGCTCTGACCTTAACACTTCTGATAGAACTATAAATCAAGGAAATTACTCAGTACTATCTTAATGTTTCAGGTCCTTACAATACATGGAAGTCCACTGGGCAGAGGAAATTTATATAATGACAGGGACAAGCTGTGTGAATGATGGACTCTTTCACTGGTGACCTATTTCCACTACATAATATACAGAAAATTAATATTTCTTCTGGATTCAGCTGCTGAATTTCTGAAATAATTGCTAAATTATTTTTGTCTTGATTAAACCTCTACCAAGTATCTACATAACTGGTTCAAAATCTTCACAGGTGCTCTGTGCGATGGTGTACATTTGGATTTGCTGAATGCTAGGCCAAGAACATACAGACTAAGCAGACTTCATAAGAACTAACCAAATAGTAGGTGCACATAAATAAGAAGTCAGTGAAGAGTTCCTTACCGTAGGAAAATGAGGAGTGCAAAACTTCAGACTTCAAATCATCACTTCTTCTCTGAAGAAAGGGATCCCTAAAACGCAAAATAAATTGACTTATGCAATGTGTAATGCCACAAAATACTCTTGTGCTTTGCCTCAACATGCAGATTTTTCCTTTGCCACTATTTTGATTGTTAAAATTGGGCACAGGGTTAGGGTTAGGGAACAGAGTGCACACAGGGAAATAAGCCGTCATGAATTCAGTCTAAATAATATATCTTTTTAATCATGAATGATTTACAATCCTGTAATCTGATATTAATCTCTGCAACATTTTTTGCTTCAGTGTGATGGCTGCATGCATGCACACAGCCATCTCATTGTTAAAACTAGCAGTGCCCTTAAGATAAAAAAGCAAACCTCATCACTAATAAATAATCCTTTTTTTTACATATTTTGAATGACTTCAGCATTGAACCCAGTCATAGCACATGTTCAGGGGGTATACAGTGAAGAATGAATAATTAAGCAGCACTTAAGCAGTGTACTGTCAAGAGATAGTCTTGCATAATGCACTAGTGCTTATACCAAAAGTCGGCCATCAGCTAGCTCTCCGTTCTGAGTAGAGGGGTTGTCAGTTAGTTGAGATCATTATCTCCAAACAAGACCTGTACTGCCAAGCCAACAAACGACAGCCCAGCACAATAACCTCAGCGTATCTGCCTTGTGAGCATTTATGTTAAATGGGTCTTGCTATTCTTAGAACAGATTGTTTGTAATCTTTAATTATTTAGAAATGGCAGAACATTTGAGATCCAAATCCTTACACAAGTGGGGCATGGGATGACAAAGAAACACTATGACAGGAAAGATTACAAAGCTAGCTCACTCAGCAGACATGATTTATTAAAAAAAAAAAAAGTTATATTCTTAGCTATTAAATCTGCTCTGCCATACTGTGCAGTGCTAAGATGTAAGATGATGCTGATTAAAAAGATAAAACTAAAGCAAAATCATGCATTTTACCTGGTCAGATGCAGCTCAGGTATGGGCCTCAGCTCTTTGGAGGAGAAGTTCTCCACCACAGGTGAGTCGAGGTTTGCCGAACCATTACTGAGCCTGTCACTGCTTTCATATCCAGATTCAGTTCGCTGGATCTTCCAGTTGTCACTGCGGACTTTAAGCGTAGCCGAACCCTTTGACCTGTCCTTGTCGCTGTAGCCGCCCCGGCCATCTGAATCCAGCGAACTTCGGCTGCCGCCAGTTTCATTCCTCTGCTCATCTTCATAAATAGTCATTAAGCTTTTGGGTTTGCGCTCCTCTCGGCCTCCCCATGTGAAGTCTCTGTCTCGATCTGGCTCACGGGAGGGCGACTGACTACTGGGCCTTCTCCGGGGGCTGTGCTGCCTTCGTTCCTGGCTTACCGAATTACCACCACTGATACCACTTAGCACACTGTCCACATTTAGCACTTCCCGCATTGGCTTCCACGGTCGACTAGACCTGTTACCACGGCTGTTCCCTGCGCTTCCAGGACGCTCCCGTGAATCTTGACTGCTGTCTGTATCATATCCATTTGAGAGATGGTCCAGCCTCCTGCTGTAGTGGCCACTGCTGGGCACACTGGGTAGCACTTGCACCCTGGAGTGAGAGCGAGGGGGTTCATGGGAGGACCGACCTCCTAGGTGTGGCATTCGCTCAGTCCTAGTGGGGCCTTTGCCCTGGCTGCTGTAAAGTCGAGTTTCTAGGTATTGCTTGAAGCCGTTCTCTGGAGGGGAGGCGGAGCGGGAGTAGGTCCTATCATGATTTGGATCTGAATGTAAGTGAAAGAAATTTAATGAGAGGTTTAACCAACAGCACACCATATTCTCAACAGATACTTCAGATCATAAATATTCATGAATATTACCCTTTCTTGTTTACATTTTCAATTACCCATATTACCCCAAATCATTTAACCAACAAATCCACCCCAAAAAGTACAGGAATGCATGACATTACTCTGAAAGTTTTGGAATAAAATATCTCATCTAACTTGGTCCCTGAAGCCAAAATTCCAATCAATTGCATTAAAATGATTGCATCCAAATTTGGTACAATGTAATCATCTTTCCTTCAAAGAGTGATGTACAAAAGGGTAAACTTTTAGCGGTCAAAGTAACTAACCCAGGCGGCTTTAACACGGAGAGACACTTTCCTGCAAAATAATGCTGATTCCGAAACTGTATTTTGGCTGGCGTCATATCTCTCCTGCTGCTCCCGATGCCAGTGCCATGTCTCATGTTGCCAAGAACAAAAATTGACTTTCACCGACACCTTGACCCAAGACACAACGCCTTGCTAAAGATAACAGCAGGTGGAGCAGAAAGTGAGGGAAGGGCATGGTGACAACGGGTTACTGATAATTACTTCGGTGATGTCTGCAGATGAGAGGAGGGCGTAAAAAATGACCACCAGGAATGGCGTGTTCATGTGCTGCTGACATCAGTGCAATTTTTTATGATAAAAGCTGGCACTTTGGTGTATGAGTGCAGTTGCATGTGTATGTATGTGTGCCTGCGTCTCTGCAAATTCACAGGTCATGTGTGCACACATAACAGCACGCTACGGATGTGTGTCTGTTATTCAAGGACAGTACTAGTCATGATAGCCACTTTCATAATATATGGCCAGACAGCTCCTCTGGAAGCTGGTACAGTCATATGTAACTCCAGGCACACACACACTACATCATTCATCTACTGCATGATACTCAAAAATAGACCTAACACCACCAAATCGTTCACATAAGCTTTATGTAATTCTCAAAAATGAAGTAAAATTACCAAGATGACCAAAAACTGGAATCATTTTGTGTGAAAATTACCGGGATTTCAGCAGCTGGGAGGACAGTTGTACAAAAATATGTACAATAATATAAATTAAATATTCATTAGGGATTCATTATAAGCTCTAATGAATGTTTTCATATGAATGAAAACATTTTCCTGTGCATATTCTAATTATAGTTTTAATGCTCATCTATCCTTTGCATTTTCATTGTTATACTGGCTGACAAGCATCTGAATCACAGGGTATGGGCTTTGCATGGATGTAAATGACAGGGAGGTGTATGTGATTTGCTGCAGAGTTATGGTCTCAGGTGTGCAAAGTGAATATATAAAGATACAATACTGATGGTAGTAACCTCACAAGAGATGGAGTCCCTGTTGCACTGGATTTTGCTGACTGTGTGCGACAGTTAAATCATTTCAAACATTACTGTCCAAGTCTTTGGCAGCGTGTGATGATGTGAGTGTGTCTGAAGAGTTTCTGCTGCCAGCTTGATAACATCAACGAAGCAGAGGTTCATTTTTGGGAGAATCGTAACATGTATATAAATCAATACAGCGAGAGACCATTTAGAAATACCCAATCGTCAAATCCCGCAGTCTGAACTGAGCAGCAAAGTTTCTTGGGCTTTTTCCTCTGAGTGGTTCAAGTTTTTCTGGAGTAGGCTTTTTAGCAAAGTGCTAGCCTGGGCTCGAGCAGCGCCGGGGTAGATTTATACTACTTACATTAACTGTAGTGTCACCTCCAGCCTTGCCATCCATCACAGCAATGACGTTAGCCTGCTTTAGCCAACTGCATTCAATCATAATGGGACGTGAGCCTGGTGCTAACATAGGCTGCTGTTGTTGTTTACATGGTGGATTTGGTGTTACAATTGTGCGCCGTAATCCCTTCACAGATACTTAATTGAAAGCACTGATGAAAGCAAGGAGAGGACCAATCAACCTACTGATTAGAGCCAGCACACAAAAAAAACTCATCAGCTGTTGAGATAAGAGGAATAATATAAGGTGAACTTTTGTATCAATAAGTTATCAAATCAAATTAAATTCACCATCATACTGTCACTATTTGTTTTGACCTGTTTGGTTTTATGGTGTGTGATTGTAAATGCTCACGTAGACCAGAGAGAGAGGGGGAACCAGTGGCTCTGAATATGAGTGAGGGATGAATGCAGGCTTGAACAGACGTCAGCCCTTAATCCCCTTTCTGACACATTGCTCCCAAACCCAGGCTTACATAAGGGCTATTCGAGCGGAGGGATTGCCTTTTGTTTCGTAAAGCCTGGCGATTCTTATGCATATGTTTATGTATGGGATTGCGTGTCTAGAGTGCTGCCTGGGTTTTAGGGACTATCATGTGTTTTGACGCCCTGTGTGAGTCACCATGTTTGTATACAATCAGCCAGGAGCAGTGTTGTCCTTTTTTCTCTCTCCCACTCTGCTGTATGTATGTCATCCATTTGTCCACATGTATAAACCCACGCTATTTTCTGCAAGTTTGGTGACTGTTTCGTTTCCAACAAAATAATAAAAATAATACACTTTATGTATTTTTATTATTATTATTTATGTAATTATCTGGTAGATTGCTGAGGAGAACCAACCTCTGTTGCGTGACTCTGGCCTCCGCTGGCCACTCCTATCAGGCTCTCTTCTGGTTGGATGCATCCCCCGGACCTCTCCTGCTCTGTGGGCAACTTCTCTAGAAATCTCCCTGAGGTGACTCCTGGGATCACTGGTGCCGATCTTCACTACAAAACAGCAGAGATACAAGACATTACGACCAACATTTACCACTACTTCAGGGACAAAGGGGACGCCATCAGGGCTAAGAATTCAATTAATGCAAGACAAACAGCTGTGAGATAAGCTTCAAATGACTAGAAATGTACACACATGGGTGCTATAAGTCAAGTTAGAATTGATGAGCAAGTCACAATGAAATAAAAATGACTTTGCACATTTATTTGCTAATTTCCACGCCAGAATATTCAACTATTTAACAATAAATGCCAGACAATTTTTTTGCATTTTTATATCAAAATCGCATTCCTTCTACACCACTAAACAGCACTTCTTCAGTTATGTGACATCACCTTTTTGAACAGTCACACCCCTCCCATCAAATAAAACGACTCTTCTCTCCCTAACTGATCACCCATTGGTTTACATTTTTGAAAGATGCTTCTCTGTGTTAAGGCCCGCCCCGACATCTTGTTTCAACAGGAAATACATCAAATTAAGAACGCACAAGGCTCTTTTAGTCTGACTTTAAAGATGAGGAAGTTAACTTTCTGTAGGCAGTATTGTTTTTCTTCTCCAACATCAGTTGTGCTGTATCAGGTGGAGATTTCAACCACTGCAGACCCAAACAGGAAAAATGATCATGTACATCTATAGATAGATATGTATGGTGACTATACCCTCCTCCTCTAGCTCCTTGCCAACATTCTCCACCTCCTAGCCCCCCACCTCCTTTAGGCACAGTTGCTGAGTGAGTAAATGGGGTGGGGCGGGGGCTTTACGGCAGATCAATGTGCTGATATATACGTCACACTTTCTGCTGCTGGAGGGAAAAGGCAGCGAGGTGGAACCATGGCCATGCAAAAGTCACCTCTCTAAAGTCTGTCCTGTATCTGCAGTGGACTTTCACTTTGAAATGCAAAGACTCACAGTGAAAAAGCTGCAAGTTCTAAAAAGCTACTGAAATAATGTCCATATATGTAGGTATGTTCTTCGTCAAGAGATAAGACATAGTCTCTCCAGCACCAAAAGTGGTGGAGTGTGTGTGTGTATTCAAACTTTTATTGACTGAGTTCCAAACTTAAAACTGAGCCAACGAAAAGCAAACAGATCTTATGACACACAGCTGCTTTTTTTTCTGTGCAAATCTCTCTAGTTGGACTTTGTGGCTTTGGAAAGCTCGGAGCAAGTGATGACACTTTCTTGCACTGCCTGCAACCTCAGACCTAACAGCTGGAAACTCAAGGGAAACAACGACAAAGAGGTCGTGAGGACACACATCAGGATGTACACAACTCTGTACAGCCATATAGCAACACTGGAACATGGAATTATAACAAA
This sequence comes from Neoniphon sammara, assembly GCA_900302535.1. Lineage (NCBI taxonomy): Eukaryota > Metazoa > Chordata > Actinopteri > Holocentriformes > Holocentridae > Neoniphon > Neoniphon sammara. The sequence continues at coordinate 28,799 of OMKZ01033216.1, read as the reverse complement.
TGAGCTGCAATTTCACGACCTGTCCTCAGCACCAATCGTTCACGCTGCTTTCGTCACTGTACCGTCCTTCTCCTGCCCTGAAGTTTGATATTACCATTTGTTGTTACCATTTATTATCTTGCCATACCTCTCAGCTTCTCAGTGCAAACTCTCTCCTTGTCCACAAACATCAGTATGCATGTATGACAAGAGGTAGCTTTGTCTAACCTCTCTGAAATGACCCTAATCCTCTCTGTATTACAAACATGGCCAGATTTAGTTTTACAGGGAAGGCATTTAATTATCTCTTCCTCCGGTCGCTGTGCTCTATCCTCGCTTGTCATCTTTTTCTGTGAACTCAGATATTTATAAATTACACGCTCTTTCAAGGCCACTAACTTACACTACAGCCCCCATAAAATGTAACCCATCCCTCCCTCTGCATGTTTCCTTCTTGCCCTAACAGCACTGCAAAACACAAGTCACTTAATCCAGTAATAAGCGTTTAACATCAATTTTGTTAAAACAAATAGAGAAAAATGAGCCATTAGGGTGATATTTCTGCCTCGTGGTTTCACCTCATGCACTGCAAAAATATCCATCTTAACAAGTCACTTAGTCGAACACAAAATATTAAAATTAGCTGAAAAAGAGCCGACAAGGTGAGATAATTCCACTTGTTTCCAATGTAGTTTGCCTGTTGCAAGCAACAGTATCATGAAATAGCACACGCTACTTGTTTCAAGATATTATCAAGAAAAGTCTTTGTTGAATATGCATTGGAAATAAGTGAAATTATTCACTCCACTTACAGATTTTCTCAATGCTCAAAGCAGATATGTCAAAAATCTCTCTCACTCTTCCATCTCATTGCACTCTCACTATATCCACTTCTTCAATCTCTCATCCACTTCTGTTTCATACCTGGTCCCCGTCCCCCGCTGGTCTGACCGCTGCCCCTGCTGAAGGTGGAAGGGGCCTTCTGTTTGAAGGAGCCTTGGCCCAGCAGAGCGTTCAGGTTCTCCCTGGTGAGGTCCAACTTCTTGGGGGCTGGAAGTGGAGACTCAGAGCCTGAGCAGCAGCAAAGAGGGAACACAGACAGATTTAAAATTTTCAAGGTAAATCCATTTAAGCTTGGGCGAGCAAAAGACGAACATGTTAGACCTAATTATCAAAGTCACAAAAAAGTTGCAAAAGATTGACAATACAAAAAAAAGCTGGTTCAGAGCTATTAATTCACTTGAAACTAAAAATAAACAACAAAATTTCAGTTAAAAAACATCCACACATAATGTCTTCTTGGTTTTGGAGGATGATCCAGTTTGGTCCAGCGCCCTGCCAGCTTTGATGGGCAGTGAGCGGCTGCCACAGCTTGGACCTGGGGCAGGGCCAGCGTGGAGAGTTAGAGGAGGATCTTTAAAGGGGATAAAAACCTCCCCGACCAAACAAATCCAGAGCTTTATAATCCACACAGCAGAGATGTTCAGCTGTTGTCATCAACAAATTTTCATTGCTGCCAGCAGAGGCGACTAATATGGACTGGGATTTTAGGCGTCATAGACTAGAGAGAAAAGGAAACACCCTTGTAGGGTCTTTTTGTGGTATCTTGTGATTGCAAAGTGCACTGCAACATTCCGCATTAATTTTTAAAGTTATAGCAAGGAAACCATATAAACAGCAGGCTTCATCCTACATAGAAACACCATGTTCTCCAGATTCGCTCTCCATGCAAAGGTTAACATTTGTTTTTCTAGTCGAACGCTAAACTCTGGAGGTACAGGCAAGCAGTTCAAAAGAAAATAATTAAACAAACAGATGACTAATGCTTGACCGCATCAGCCAACCACTGTACTCAGACTCCAGACTCAGAATACAGCTCTGCATGCATTTCAGGGCAAGCCATGAGTTCAAAACACCAGACAAAGTTTCAGCTCTGGCTAAACTCACTGCCGTTACATCCACCCAGCTCTCTTTGCAGCACTTTATTTTCAATGCACACCCCACAGCCAACTCTAAACTTACTTTACCGGTTAAATATAGCATCGCCTTATTAAGCATGAATTAAAAGGGAAATAATGAATAATGAATGTTGTGTGGTTCTCGTGTATTGGCACATGTGAGACGCAGGGATGGGGGAGGTGCTTTTCTGTGGACTGTAAATGGTTAACAAAGCAGTTTCACCCTCTGTAATGATGCTATTGTATCTTAGATACAAGTGAGACGCGAGACTAAAAAGTTAAAAAGTGCCTATTTGGATGGCTATGTTATACACAAAATGTTCTCATACTAATGGGTGCGTTTTAGTGCGGTGTAACGTTCCAAGTTACAATTCAAATAGGTCACATTATAGGATGAGGTTATGTATAGCAGATAAAAGGAAAAAACAATGAAAACAATACTTAATAGGAACACTACCAAGCAAGCTAGTATCTGTCAGGAGCTGGTTGTTGTCAACACCAGATAAGGACACTAAAGCATCATTTAATCTTATCTGACATAATGAGACTATGTTGCCAACAGAGCTGAGATAATAACGATGCAGTTGATGCTAATTATGATGGTGATTTTCACTTTCATCATGAAAGCCCTTGAGCTATTCTTTATTGGGGGCCTCACTCAAGTAAAGCTGGGAATACAGTCAAAAATGTTAACAACATAAGCAAATGGGACAGAGACAAAGGTGTCGGCTGAACTGGCAGGAAATACTGGTATAAAACTTTGGTGTGACGGGGTGACACATCATACCTTCTCCATTAACAGGGGTCTTGTAGTGGGACTGGCTGCTGTTTTGGCGTGAGGCGTCATCCGCAGTGATGGCACTCCCATCAGGGTTGGAGTAAAAGAGCAGGAGAGGCTGGAAGTGACCCTTGATACATTTGGAGACCACATCTTTCCACCTGGATCCAATCTACGGAAAGAGACCAAGACAAGGTGACAAGGTCAATGCACATGCACGTTAAAGCACACATTATACTTATGCAACTGTGTGCAAATGTAATGTTTGTACATGGGTGGGGAGGATGTGTGGGTGAGCGATTTATTGCAAGTCTATTACACACTAGCAAATGATACTAATGACTAAGACACTATAAATGTATTCCTTTTGATGAGCATAATCTGCTATCTGCAAGTGTTCTTAAGAGATCAGTAAATACAATTCTGGAATTAATCAATTTTAATACATCAAAATGCTCCATAATTTTGGATTCTTATAAAGGGATCTCAAGTAATAAAATATGATAAAAATCAAAGGACCATACTTTTTGAACAAAAAAAGGTATCAATAAAGTATCAGCAGAAGACAACAGCACAACTCCATCCTAAAACGACCGCAAATGGTCAGCAAGCATCCATAGTATTTATTAGCTTTTAAACAAAGCCTATTTGTAAGATTTTTGCGGGCTGACGCACCATAAACATACAAAGCAAGAGGTAAAAACACTCCACTTTTAAAACAAAGCCTTGGTGCGCCTGCTTCTATTGTGCATCGTCTAATTTGTCTTGGATCTCGAGTGTATATTCCACTGAGGCAGAACCGCACAATCGCATTAGCTAAGCTGGGTAAGGTGCGTGTCTCGCCACAAAAGCGCCACAAAGGCAGGCTGCAGGCAAACAGATGCTCGTGTGCTCCTTAATTAAGCAAATGACGGAGGGAGAAGAGGGAGCAGAAGGTAGGAGAGGGAGATGATGGGTGGAGAGTCGAGGCATGGGCTCATACAAAGAAAAGTGAGTGCAAAGATGTAGCAAGGAATACAGAGGATATGGAAAAAAAGAGCAAAGAACGTGACAGTGTGGATGCCAGAGTAAAAGTGGCATTAGGCAAGTAAGTGAGACGAGAACAAACTCCTTTAAATGGTCTCTGTGAGTGAACCACAAAGAACAAACCAATAACAATGGTTATTGCCAAGTATAATTACAGCTTATAATAATTGCAGCTTCTAACTCTTGCCATGAAACAGAAAAATAACTTTGTCTTGGGAATGCACCAAGTTAATATTACAGTGGAGCTTAAAAAGAAGCAAAATCAAGAAATATTTTGCAACCCATTTTTAAAAAAATGTATAACCTTCATAAAACAGTCATATTGATGCCTTGTTAGTCTGTGTGGTCCTCCCTGGTGAAGCACTGATCAGGGCACACCAGGGTAGGCATTTAGGCAAGGGTTAGGACTTGGAGAGTCACAGAAATGCTGCCGAGTTTCGATCCAGGTATGGGCTTGGCAGGCGCTGAGTACTGTAGCTCTTCCATCTCAGTCGGAGGGGGGTGGAGGGGGTTGCACACACAGCACAAGCTGCTGATGGATTGACACAGAGCCAGCCTGCCGCTGCACCACAGTCGCAGGGAGAACAGTGAAGATGTGAGGCTCACAAAAGGCAAGCTCACACGCGCACACCATAAAAGATACATCAAATTAAGAAAGAAAAAAAATTTAACGAATGTACAAGCTGTACACACACTCACAGTGATTAGCATGCGTAAGACATGTAAACGTGCATGGTTTCCTCACACACAAACAACAGCATACACACCTATACCTTGCATATAGGCATGCTTAGTGCCCAATCATGATCAATTGGTGAAGACTCAAAGACAGCTGTATGTCATTAGAGGTAAAACTCCAGAGCAGAGCTACAGGAACATGGAGGCAAATCAGTGCATTTCCACATCACTACAGCAGCACTGGAGTGATAGACTTGGGAAATTGCAGTGGAAGGTGTGAGTGCGCGTGTGTGTGTGTGTGCTGGATCCACAACTATAAAGGCTTATCAAGCCTGGGGCTCATGAAGGGCAATCGATGGAGTCCTTATTGGGCGATAAAGGGGCTGGTGCTAGAGATAAGAGATTGAACATTGCTACTCTCTGCTGTCACTAGTAAAACAGCACACCTTTTTATCTACTCACACAAGCACTTTTTATGCACTGCGCCTCATGGGCAGGGGAAACATAAGGCTCAGCTGTCAGGTTTCTAAAATGTGAGGTGGGGCTAATCTATACAGTAACTCAAGCAGATGACCAAACACTTTGTGTGTGTGTTGAAAACGTAAACGTGCTTGCTAAAAACACTGTAAACCTGATGAGGCCTGGTGGCAACTCATTGCTCTTTCAGGGTTCCTGCAGGGTCCACCACATCAAATTTAAGACATTTCAAGACCTTTTAAGACCCCCTTAGACTGCGATTTAAGACCTAGACTTTAAGGATCTGCAGGAACCCTGTTTAAAAAAATCTCTGCATAGTTCTTTCCAAGTCTCTGTTGCAACACATGGAGACAAAGGTGAACGTGGCCCTAACAATATACAACCCATGATGCTGGTGCATGATCCTGTCTTTCAGACACTGGTGCTGGCTTAAATAAAGATATTTATATATTTGTAAATGATTGTGTGTGGGAGCTTTTTTGCCTGTGCAATATATATTATTATCAACATGACCTGTGAAACATACAACACAGTTTTCTCCTGCACAAACTACAGTATATAGAGCAGACACAGGCCTTATGTGTATAGGTGAGTTCTACTGTATCCCAGTAAAGTATTAACATACACCATGGATCACAGTTTTGCTATGGTCAGCAAAATGCATCATCACCATGAACAGCAGAACTGTGGACAACTTCAACTGTGAACGAGATGGATGGAATGGTTTGTTTTTTTCCACTGAGCTGACCATGGAAATTATTAATTTGGAAGGAATTTTATGCCGCTGTGACATAACCAATTTGTGGACCAATTACTGACAGGCGGTGGATTGCAAAGTGGAAAAGAGAGGGCCACTCTTCCGACTCAAATCACTGCAGTGTTTGGGGTCTTTGCGACTCAACGGTGACTTCACATGAAATCTGCGGGCACCTTTATGCTGCTATGTACATGGATAAAAATATACAGTTTTTCAAAGGAGTTTCATCCGTGTGATGTGTATCTTTGCGTCGATGTGTGCGGATTTGCTCACCTCCTTCACTGTGGCGTCGTCAAAGAAGACCCACTTGGAGGACTTGGTGTGGAAGGCGAAGGCACAGTAGTGGCGGCTGGAGTAGCAGATCATCCCCACCAGCAGCAGCTCTCCCTTTTTGGCGTGCTCATCTGTCACCCTGTAGAAGAGCTGTGTACATGTGTGCGTACACACACACGCAGGCAAGACACACACACACACACACACACAAACCAATTACTCATCAGCATCAACGCGCCACCAGTACGTGGGCAGGCCAGTGAGTGATGTTGATAGCTAGTGGAATCAGTTACTCCATCTGTTTATAGATTAAGCTCTGAGGGAATGAACCAGCATTGATTTGGCAATCAGTGCGAATAAGGGCGGGTTTAAATCAGAGCTGTCATAGCAGCGCTTGATATTGAGACTACCATTTAGCTACAGCGGTCCACAGTATTCCTCGTGAAGGCATACACCCCGTCTTTAATTGTTCTGTTTCCCATGTGGGAAAAATATTGGCTGCATCAGTGCACTGATCTTTGTGTCCTTTGACCTCAACAGAAACCCGGTAAATGATGGCACTGCAGCAGGTTCGACCACTGAACTGAACTCTCTGCACACTGAATGCATGTTGATAAAGCAAAAAGCACAAAGTGCAAATCTTTAAAAACTATCTTTTGAGGAAGTGCCTCATGCAACCTCTCCCTACTAAATAATTTTCCTCTACTCAGTCTAATTGCCCAATAAAAGAATTCCTACCACTAATTTGATTTCTTTTCCAAGTAATTTTCTCTATCATGATCATTCACAGGTCAGAGGAATATTACCGGGTCACCGACCCTGACCTTCACAGGCCTTATTACCAGCTGCTTGTAAAGTTGGTTATCTTGAATCTAAAGTTGATTTTGAGATGAGAGCGTAAGCTGGATGTCTAAAATTCAACAACAGCTTCTCTCAGAAAAAGGAAAAAAAAAAAAAAGTAGTCGAACTCCTACAGCTTTAAGCAGGCCAATGGGAGAAGTGGTTGTGAAACAGCAGCCACTTGTTTCTCCCTCCCATGTTTCCTGCATAGCCGGTTCTGTCTCTCTCTCTCTCTTTCTCTCTCTCTTGCTCTCTCTCTCTCTTGCCCCATTTGAGACAATAGATTTCAAAGCAGGGGGAGGCTTCCTTTAACACCCAGTAAAGTCACATGAAACGTTCCCTAATGAATCAAGGCCTTTGTGGCACGCTGGTGGGATGGTGGGGGTTTGACTAATCCCTGCGATGGAATGCTTTCGAAACTCGCAAGAGGGAGCTGTCAAATAAAGGGGTTTGACTGTTTCAATGGAGAAGTTATGTAATGTGTCGAGCATATGAGAGTTGGCCCTGATCTGAACTGCACTGATTGATTTTTTTCTTTTGTTGTTGTTGTTGTTTGTGAAGCTCAACCAACACAGTGGACCACAGTGAACCAGCTACTGAGGAATATTAGATTATGTGCTGTACATATTTTTTTATTTTTACTGGTTTGTCATACTAATGTAAATAAGATGTGAGGATTACAGTCAACTAACCAAACTAACCAAGGAAAACATGATTTTATGGAGAAGAGGGGAGAGAGAGCAGTTGGCAATGCAAGTGTTGTGTTACACAATTAAAAAGCACACCAACACCTACAGTGATTACGTTTGGGTACCAAAACACATGCTCACGTGGACTTGTGATCAAGCATGTGTGAATATGAACAGGACAGTGAACACAGTCTTAAACAGTTTTCTACTTCAATGACATCTATTCAGCCCACATGTTCACTCACGCACACATACACACAAACACACACACACACACACACACAGCTGGGGCGGGGGAGGTTCTAGGTTGACAAGCTGACCAAGGCCAGCAGGGGCTTTTTTTTTTTTTTTTGATGAGTGGCTCAGGCCAACTGGGCATCGGGCGTTGACTGCTTACGCAACGGCCCCGACTTACAGAGGAATAAATCCCCACTTTATTTCTCCACATATGCTCGATCGCATCAAAATAAACACAACCAAGCACGGCGGGAAAAGAAATGTCAGTTGCGACGCCGTCATGTGAACAAACAAATTCCAGTAATACAGATCTGGAAAGAAGGGCTTTGACATCACTTTTGAAATTTGACCAATCCAGCACACACACGTGGAGCTTATCCCCTTCTTGTGAAAAGAAGGGTTCAACGGTTTAATCTTACATTAATTTTGTTGCAGTACATTCAGTGCTTTTGCGACTTAAATCTTTAATTGGACTTTTGGACTGAGCTATACGGGGCAGACTGACAAGCCCTGTTCTTTAAACAAGTTTTGTTGGTTTGTTCATTTTTTTATCTTATACAAAAGATCCTGCGTCTTTCCAACTTTGACATGTTTTTAAAAATGCAGGACCTCCCAAAGAATTCCACAAACAACAGAAAATGACTAGTCTGAGGGCTTTTGAGGCATAAAACCCCCAATTATAGAATGGAAGACTACATACATAAATTGTTGGTAATTGTGTAGCTGGAATAAAGATGCTTACCCCAGAGAGATTGAGATGAGGCCCCAGTGAGCGAATAACATCCTCTGTGAGGTCCGACTGCTCCGAGTCCCAGACAAAACCGATGGTAACGATCTCTGGGGAGTTCATGAGGACCCGCCGGATCTTAATCCTTTGCCCACAGTTACTCTGGAAAATAAAGACAGAGACACAGAAAAAGACTTTTTTACCCGAGTGGACCCAATTAGCCAGTGCTGTGTCAAGGTGCAGGTGGCCACACTGCAAAAACAAATATCAAAGAAAACACATGAAATTCAGTCCTAGAGATACTTTGTACCTACAATTTGCTGTTTTTTGGGAGTTACTGACAGCTGAGATTGCCACTCACCCTACCTATACCCACATACACATATGAGCATCTAGCATTTATAGAAAAAAACAGCACCACATTTTCTCTTTTTTGGAGATGAAAGGCTTTTGTAGGAAAGTGTGGGAAAGTATGCGGGATATCGGATAATTTGCTCCTTGAAAGACTGAGAGTAACGTGTTAGCAATCTTAAAAAAGCTTTAATTTTATACAAACTTTGCATTGGACACTTACCGGACAGTTACGGAGATCGCCAATTGTGCTTGCTGCTTGCAACAACTCGCCGAATGACTCGTCTCTGCGATGATACACCTGTTGGCTGAGAAAGAAGAAAGAGAGACATACTGTCAGCAGAAGGCAAACTGAACTGAGACAAATGTGGGCAAATGAGGGTTAAGACATGTGCAGAGTTAAAAAGTGAAAATATCAGCTAAAACATGGAGTTGCGGCCTGCTAAAAGGGGCAGTAACGAAAGCAAAAACAGAGTGGTGCAGGACAGATGATAATGGGACAGTAGAGTACATCTCATATTACCAGCAAAAACAAACCCGAGTGCCTTACCAGAGGGCGGTGGTGGAGACATAATGCACCAGCTCAGTAAATGGCAGGGGGTCGGAGGATGCCCCACAGCTACGGCACACAGACTGCAGAGGGGAGAGTGAGAGAGACCGAGAGGGTGACAAACAAACAAAAAAAAATGATACATGGGTGTTAGTGAGGCACCACATAGCCACTGCCAAGCACTAATTATCAAGCCAGCATGTCATTTTGCAAAGGGTGGGTTCGGAGATAGTCACGGTAAAAGGAACCCCTCAGGGCTTGTTTTGTATAAACTGTGGAGCGATACGACAGAATGCAAATCAGACGTGGCACCCGCAATAGTCTTGGTGAAAGCTGGGCTCTGGTCTTGCAGCTTTTCACGATCATCAATTACAAACAGCGAGTTCTATAGTATTTTTTAACTCACAGTAACGTTAACGACGGACATATCAGGTCCAATTTTATTTCTGAAGTAAGCTGTCTCAGGTAATCTACGCGAGGGTTGGACAATATCAACATAATGAAATATCACAATATCTTTGACCTTGATATCCACATTGTGACGGATGGAATGTATGGAAGGGATGACTATGAGTGCTTCCAAAAGATACTTACGCACATGAGGTTTTTGATAAATAACCATTAGTAATGTGGATATGATGACCAATCAATCAACAGTCTAATGAGTTCAGAAAACTGCATCCGTTTAGTGTAATACAGCCTTTAAACCCAAGAAAAGACAACACCTATGCCATATCACAATTTTACAATATCCAAAATCCAGAAAATATCTGGTCTCATGTCATGATATCAATATAATAGATATAAAACACAGACCTAATCCATATCCAGCATGCCGGGCCTTGACAGTGCAATCCTTGTTGGATTGGGTGCCCTGAAGTCGGGGTGGAACAAAATCCACTGACAGAGCCTCTGAGGGATTTATTCCAAAGGCTGTGTTATCTATTTGATGTAGAGATAGTAGAACTGGTTTGGGGCTAAGGGACAGTGTCAGCGATGGCCATCGCTGCCACAGGGCAGGGCGGTGTGTGCCTGCGCTGGAATGTATGTGTACACCGTCTTTGATTTATCTGGTGCTGCCGCTGCTATGAGCAACCCAACCGGAAACACCCTCACTATTCCAGTGGGGTAACCCAGTCTCGAAGTATGACGGATTGGACAGCTACTCTCTCGGACAGTGATCCATGTGGCTGTCTGTTTGCGTGTGTACGCTGCTGAATCTTCACATTGGCTCGGTTAGCGTGTTCAATTTGTCCACACGCTGTAAGGCGGACCAAACACTGTGTATAAACTAAACCATCTGCAGCAATGTAAAAAAAAAGGCACACAACATAATATTGCAATCAACTCCACATCTGCAGGCTGATGCGGTAGCACGAAACAATTCATCAGGGTGAATTAAAAGCCACCACCTCTTCCATAGAAAACCATCAAGGTGAATAAATATGCCGATTGATAAATTATAAACTCCAACTCACCTGCTCATAAAGTGTCATAGCAAACTTCTGATGCGTAATGCAAGACTTTGAAGTGCAGGCATCTGTCTCCTCAGGCACAATATGCAGGTGGATCCTCTCCAGAATGTTCTCCTGTGACAGAGTAAAAGGTCTATAAGGACTAGGATGAAATATTGGAACATTTCCTACACTGCTGTAGGGAAGCCGCTACTCATTCGAACCATTATACAAGCGGCACTCGACATTCTCATTCCCACTTCATAAAGAAATTCATCTGAAGCACTTATAACAAGCACCAGGCTACAATCTCTCTCTTTTTTTTTTTTTTACCCCATAATTTCCAGGAGCAAAACACAGCATGGCGGCACGCGAAATCACAGGCTCACTAAAAGTTCAAGCTTAGGAGTCAAGTCAAGAACATGCCAACCACAGTAATGGCATTTAAAGAGCAAGTGACACTCCATTTTAGCTCCCTCCTGTTGCTATGGAGTTCCTGTGACTTTATAAAATATTAAAGCTGCATGCAGACCTGCAAAGGTTGCAGGCACAACTTCACAGCCACTTAATTTGACGCTGGCTAATTCTTCCCATAAATTCTCCCACAGCGTACTGCTGCCAATGCATTACACGGCTGATGCTCAAAGGCAAAGATCTGTGTGGGATTACGCAGTAAGATTCCCCATAAAAGACAAAGACAAAGAAAATTTTGGCATGTATGCTTCAGTCTAAGCTGAAAAAGGTTACTTCATGACAGGACTTTGTAACTGTGTATACAAAGCAAGAAACAAAACACCAAAGTTGTTTTGCACGGCATCTGACTTCAAAGAGCAACAGATGTGTTATTGCATGGTTGCGTTCAAGTAATTTCTCATTTAAACAACAACCAGTGTAAGACAAGAGTGCAGCAGTGTGAGAGTGAGGGGTTACAGTTTACGCTTGTTTAACCCGTGGTTCACATTAAACCCAGTGGGGTTATCACATCCTCTCCATTCATTGTCTCAACAACTCCTGTTTTGGAGAGATTTGATTTCTCTGCTGTTTACTCAATGCTCTGTAATGAGACATCCTGAGTGAACACAGAATAAACATCTGTGCTGTCTGGATTTGTAATAACTACATTAAATTAAGAAACCAAATACAAGCTATAAACATGGTGAGAACAAAAAGAAAACCTTGTTAAGCCTGATGGAAAAAATAAGGAAGCATAAATGAAAGTGAAGTGCAGTGATAAAGGCTGCAGTATCTGTTTTATATTGGATAGTTGGAGTCAAAACAGAGCTGGAGAAGAAAAAAAAACGCTGAGCCATAAAACAATCTAAAGTTGGAAAAAAAACATTCTTGCCAAGCAGTGCTCTGTTTTGCCAGACAGAACTAAAAATTAGAACAGATATTTGTATATTTGTAGAACCCATGAAATGCACTTTAAAAAGCAAAATAAAAAAAAAGTGTTGCTACATAATATGGTAGCACAGCACAGGGGGGTTCAAACACAGCTCTGGTGCTTACATAACCTGTCATGATGATATTTAGAGGCACTGTGGCAGGGGTTGATGGGAGGGGAAGGGAGGGACAGAAGCTCTTTCAGTGACCTCGCCAAACAGTTTGTTACAGTGCATTACCCCTAACTGTGCGGCAGGGTAACACACAAACATACACATTCCTTCCCATTTGCCCGTCTCCCTCCCCAGGATAGCGTGGTTACCACGGGAACTTACGAAGCACTCCGCGGCATCATCCATGAAGCCCAGCTGGAAGCGTTGCTCGTCCTTAAAGGTCTCTGCCAAGGCGTGACGCAGGTTGTCAGAGGGCAGGGCGCGCTCCCGACTGTGCTGAAACTGGGAGAAAATGCCCTGCAGAAGAGAACGAGAGGCTGTCTGCAGATTATCGGACATTTTGTTGATTTAAACAAAGCGCCCCCACTACTCAATATCCAGATCGTGTCACCCAGAGAAACAGCAACGATGTTAGCTCTCATTGACTATTGCTGCTTATTGCACTTTACCTTCAATGCACAAAAGATGCAAGACTCTCCGAGACAGAAGTGTCCAGGTAGCTGCCTCAAGCTTCGCCTGAAGATGTCCAGCTGCCACAGCACCTGGACGGGGGATTGAAGAGGACACACATGAGAAAATCAAGGCTGCTACACTCCCGGGCTTGACCTTGGCCTTGCCTGTGCAGCATTTCTTACGAAACAACTTACTGAAAGAAAGTCATAGTAATCATAATGCCAAAAAAAAGTATTTAAATATGATTATGAGAGGAAAGGAAGTGGTCAAGAAATCATCTTAAATTACGTAAAACCCTTTTAACCATGAATAATTTTGGAAGAGCAGGTGTCAAGTTTTTTTCCATATCCCTTGGCTCCTTTTGTTGGACATGGTGTTGAGTGACAAGGCTCCCGGACAGAGTCTCCGGGGTCATGCGGACGAGAGGGTGACAACTTCCTTTGCGCAAAAACAAAGCCCAGGGTAATGATCATCTTCAACCAGCTAATCGGCTGCCTCGCCATCTGACTCACAGTCCCTGAGAGTGACCTCACTGTGTGCTGACGGCAACAGAGACTTGCCTTCCACTGTCCCACGAGACAAAAACAACCTTCCAGTATATTAGTCAATTGCTGGGAAGCGCTGACAAATTTAGAGAGTGACTAAGCCTTGGAGATTTTAAATAAATGATGGTCATATTTTGAAGAGGGTGGAACATGGTGTACAGCCCCTGTAGACAAAGCAACTGGGGTGATGAATGTAGCACACTGGGGAGGGATAACATCACTGCTTCTAATACCTCCGCTTAGCAGATATGTCATCCTGAGAGGCAGCGCTAGTTTAACTTGAATTACTTTTTTGAAGAAATCTTTTTTTCTCTTTCAGAGGTCAGGTTTGTATTTAGTGTAATACACAGGTAATACGTTTCTGCAACAGAATAGGCTGTTTCTGTATAGAGTAAAGAGCCACTTAAGGTGAAGGTCAAAGCAGGTTGACTGTTCTGACTGGTTGTTTTAAGTACCTATATAAGGGCGTTGTACATGTGATGCCTTCTTCAGATAAGAGCCACCAGCCAGGAGAAGCAGCGGTAATCTGTTCCACTGTGCTACTGAACTGTTCTCAGAATAAAGCAGCAAAAACTGTACATCAGTGTCGGTTTCATCATTAAAAAAAGATGAAGACACGATAGGGTTAGTTGGAATTTTACACTATATTTTCTTGTATATTGAATAAACAACATTATAAAGAGAATTTGTCTTTGTATTTGCATGTTCAGTGAACATGAATCCAGTCACAATGAGGAAAGTGTGACAAAGCCACGAGCAAAAGGTCCTGCTTTAAATAAGGCGCCCTAATGCTGATCAGCTCTACAACCTGGGAGAATGCTATTGAGAACTGAAATAAGCTTTTAATTACTATATTTGTGTAATACCAAGGGATTTTGCAGCCACAAAGAGACAATGACTGACTTCCTTTGCATTATTATTAATCTATTCCTGTTAAAATGTGTTCAATACTCATACTCATAATATTCACACTCGTACAGTACAGTCCCAAAGTGTTTGTGAATTAATCCAAGTTTAACTCTGGAAATCACTTATAAGGTATACTTACATGTACACTGATACATTTTTCTCTTAACAGAAAAGTTCAAGGTCAGGATTCCTTAAATTAAAAGCACATCAGAGCAAAGATTTAACTTTTAAAACAATAAAAGCATATGCTCTTAGGTCCTCCTGGTCCTCAGAGGCTTTCTAATCTCTAATCTCACATTTGGCATGCTGTTAACAATTGTTCTTTATATGGATAAGGGACTTGTGAACAGCTCTGAGAAGTAAAGCTGAATTAAACCGTGGTCACAGTGTGACGGACCTACCTGCACAGCACTGTTCAGGAAGCAGCTGTTTTGGCCCGGCTCGTTCAGCAGACCTTTGGTGGGGGCTAGAGACAGCATGCTCCCCGGCTGGTACGATTTGGCAAGATTGCCCCCCGGCTTCCTGAAGAACTTGACCCATGCCATTGGATAGCGGGGTCTGCCTTGTGACGGGGTAAGGGAGTCAGACTACGGGGCTGGACGGTGTCGGGGGTAGGATCCCTCGGCCCCTGAGGGAGGAAATCCCCAACAGTCTGAGGCTACGTTATTCCGCTAGCTGCAGCGACTGTCCTGTTACACATGAGCCTCTACTCCATTCCCGCAGCTCGAGAGGAACGTGTTTTGTACCCCGCCTACTCCTTAGAAGTCTCTCAGATTAAACAAAGAACGCTTGACAGAAAAAACGGGAAAATTACAATGCAAGTCTCAGTTTGGGAAACCCTTTGATGTTCACTGGTCTGGTATTTCTCGTGAGATGTGTTTTGACAATGAAGGGGAGCGCCTCAGTCATCTTCCAGTCTTGGTGGCTCTGCACAAAGCTTCAATTCAGGTTCAGGGGGGACTGTAAACCCCAAGTGTCCCCGGGGGATTGCCACATGGTCCTGATGCTACTGAAGACAATCAGCTGGAATAAATCAGTCCGGTCCAAGGATCATCCATAGAGAAGATCTACCCAGGCATCTCTTGGCTTTAGGTATCAAATCCAGCTGGACTGTGCAGGAGAAAGAGAAAGGGAGAATAACATTTTAACACAATGTTAGAATTTGATTACATTTTTATCAAAGATATTGTGAAACCTATTACCAGTTATTGTAGATCTAATATATTGAATTCCCTTACTCATTAACTAACATTTGACCAGTAATTGAATAGAGTGGTGAGTGGTTCTTTATAAATAGAGCACATAAAGTACTCTGGGAAAATCAGCCTTTCCACAGCCAATTCCTGGCTGTCAAAATGGACTCTTTCTAGGCATGTCGACAAAGCTTAAATATTAACTTTTACAGACACCCTTTGCACTGTTGCACTGTCAACATCAACATCTGAAGTTGAAAACTACCACTCAGTGTTACACTGATTCCAATTTTATAAACTGCATAATAATAGATTTCTATATATATAACATTTGAATGGGGAGGGAAAATGAAGAATAATTTTTGACAGAAAAAATCCACACTAAAACAGATTGCGCATAAACATGTTGAGTTTCACTGACCTTCTGCCTATTAATGCTTCAAGTCTGAAATGAAAGTTTTTTAACTTGTTAGCTAATTTTCCATGCCAGAATATTCACCTATGTAACAATAAATCCGAGTGAAATTACAAAAAAAAGAAATATTGTATTTTTATATCAAAATCCCATTACTAATTCA
>OMKZ01033216.1:0-12771 GCA_900302535.1 Neoniphon sammara | reverse complement strand
ATTGCGCATAAACATGTTGAGTTTCACTGACCTTCTGCCTATTAATGCTTCAAGTCTGAAATGAAAGTTTTTTTAACTTGTTAGCTAATTTTCCATGCCAGAATATTCACCTATGTCACAATAAATCCGAGAACACAAACATTTTTGAACAATCACACTCCTCCCATCAAATAAAACCTTTGGGTCACTAACTGATCTCCCATTTGTTTACACTTTTGAAAGATGCCACTCTGTGTTAAGCCCTGCCCTGACAACCTGTCACCAAATTAACAAAACAAGATGTTTTCAAATGCCTCTTCATTTTGACTTCAATCATTATATCAAGCATACACTAACACAGTGGTGTCACTGGCCCGATAACATAAATGTGACATTGGCAGCTTGATTCTTTAAGATTTGAATAGGAGCCTTTTCCCATAGCTCTCAATAATAACGAAAAGTGCACAAAACCACATCAAGAAAAGTATGCCCATATTATGAAACAAATGCCTGAGCTGCACTGTCATGCTTTCATGTTAAAGGTACGATTTTCAACTGTTTTCTCAATATTAAAGTGTGGAGGTGTAACTTCAGATCAGAGCCCATAATAATACTGAAGGAAGATCATTTCTGGCCTAAAAATTTCAAATTTCCAAAGTGAAATATTGCTTTAAGTTTCTTTTTTCCCCATATTGTTAATTTCCCAGGCATATTCACTCTTTTATCAATTTAGCAAGAAACTACAAAAGAAGACTGGCCTGACCTATTTTTTTTTTAAATCATGACATGAGCAGCAGAGCACATTATAACAAACCACTGAGGGTGCAGTTCAATTTATGATACCTACTTGCAGCCAAGTAAACCAAGTGAGGAGAGGCAAGAGAAATCTGCAGTGAACATGCAGTGCACAACAGTAAAAACAAAAGTTGCTTGGACACAGATTACTTTGATAGGCTATCTGAAATGTGTTGTCTGCAGGTTGTGGGCTGGTTCAGTTTGATGGATGATTGCGTTTGTGCTGATGGGGCTGTCAAACCTGTATCAATGTTATGAAGTTGGCAAATATCACAAAAAGCGACATTTACTCACAGTCCATGAGTTCTAACATGTTTAATCTGAACATGATATGGTGTTCTTTTACGCAGTTCTGAATGATAGCTGTGTTATGACTTTATGGAAAACTGGAAAACACGCGGCATGGCAGGAACACTCCCAGTACAAACACACCAAGACGAGACAGTGAGCAACAGTTTCATGCGTGATACGTGGTGATTCATCCTCTTTTTTAGAACCAGACGCCTAAAAAAATAATAGCAGCAACTGAACTTAGAATCCTCCACTATTCAGACTTAGGGCATGAAATACTGCCCTAGTTTGCACACAAACAATTGAACTTCCCTCCTGTGGCAGTCTCCTTGTCAGAAAAAGTTTCAGCCAAAACCTGCTGGACAACATTTCCATCCTGGCATTTCAGGAATTCTCAACTGATCTAGACTTGCAACCATGTAACCTAAGCTCACTGGGTTTTGCATTTATATTCATCTTTCCCTAATTCTACTAAACAACTGGACTGTTCTCTGCAACTGGACTCCATAGCAACAGCATTCCAAGGCAATCGCTTAAGCCCAATGTTTCTTAAGACCTGTTGTCTTTCGGATTAGTTTCAGTGCTAGAGGGGCAAACGGAAACTGTACACTCCTATACAGCCCACCTTTATGAATGACATCATTTGCTCTAACATGCATGTTGTTGTTGTCTGTGGTGGACTGCAAGTTATCTCCAGGTACAGGTTTCTCATGGCAAAAAAATCCAGTTTGTTAGGATGGGACCAACTGGTGAAACAGAACTGTAAAACACAATCTGGATATGGAGAAAAACTGGTTACAGGTAACAGGTTACAAGTAAACAACCCTACAAATATTCTTAAAAATTCTTAATGCAATCCTGTCATATTTCCCTAAACATTACTCTGCATTTCAATCTTTCGAGGTCAAATCAAATAGGGATTCACATCACAAATCAGTCTTGCATTCAGGCCCTGATTAAAAGAAGAGTATTTAGTGCCTTTTAAATAAATTAGACTAACCTCTGACATGACTGAGCAGCATCTCTTCCATGCCCATGTCCCACCAAGCGTGAAAAAAATCCCCATGTCCAAATAATTTAGCATCAACTACAATAGCATGGAGAATGAAGCTAATGCATGTTTTGGATTGAGACGTTGCTGACAACAGCAAGAGTAAAGACGGCTCTGCCTTTCTCGTCATACAAACTCTATTGCATTATGGCAGTCTATCTGAAAACCTGCCAGCCTCACTTAGGTTAAACAATCTTTTAGTCTGAGCTAAATTGGCACTTGCTGACAACAACTGGATGGTGTGATTTAAAAAGATTATGCTCAATTTCTGAAAGCCAACGATCATTTCTTTTCAACACAAGGCAAAAATACCGAGTTCCACTTAAACAATGCCCTCTCAGGTTTCTCATTAACTCCTCTGGCACATCCTACTTAGCAATAATTAACACGACTTCCACTGTAAATTCATTTTCTTTAATGATGTGGTGAGGTCATTGCTCAATAGATAGTTATTTGTCTAACTTTCTATGCCTCTTACCTTTTAAATTTTTTTTTAAGAAATAAGGTTACAGAATAGGTAAAATATGACACCCTTTGTCACACAGCAGCATACCAAAGAGATTGGGAAATGCACTCATTATTCAGACACGGGCTGCTTGGGGTTAAAGTGGCACAGACCTAACTTGCTTAGTGCGAGCAGAGGTTGAGATGTAAGGGCGTTGAGCTGGAAAGAATGACGCACACTTTCTGCACAGGTGACTAAGGTTAAGACAATAACATACTTATCGCTACTAATATGCCTCTGTATTATAATTCAGAGATCTAGGCCCAAAAAATGAAAACTGATACCTCAAAATCATTTCAAGCGTGTAATACGTGCTTCCTGGTTTAAGAGGCATTTAGCTGGAGAAAATGACTGCGCTGATTGGCCACAGCTTTGTAAACAAGCAGAGTTATGTCATGGCATAATGTAAGCCAAGATGGCTGTCCACACCCTTCCGTTTCAAGTGTTAGGGGTGAATGACATCATTTTCTTCAGACTGCATTGTTCCTTATGAGCTTGATCATATTAAATTTGTTTTTTTCTTATAAAATCCCACCGGCTTAATAGAAATGGGCAAACCACATATAAGCTCATTTCAAGGCAGCTGATGTTGAAAAATTCATTTGCTTCTTGAAACAGTGGTCTGTGTCTTCAGGAGGAACAAAGCACATCAAACAGACAAAAACTACAGCAGCTCGCCATACAATGCAGCACACAAACAACTTTTATCTCCATGAAAGGACTTTCAACTTGATAACTTCAACTGAACACCGCTCAACAGTGCTAGGAGCTTTTCATGTCACCCGCTACGATTCAGTTGTCATATACTCGCTGGACATTTTTTCTGTCATCTCTGTGCTATTAGTGAGGAGGCTCTATTAGAAATGTGACATTAACGCTTATTACTGTAAGGAATTATTTATTGCGACAAAACAAAACAAACATCACTTTCACTGCACTCGGTGAACCCGCCAAAGATATAACATAGATCTGAGTGGAAGCCAAACACAGAAGTCATTTCACTTTTCAGGATTTCGGAAGCAGCGCTGCACAGGAAGCCCACGGTCTTCCTTTGTAAACAAAAGCTTTTGCTCGGTCACACTGAGCAAAGTCCAGGATTGAGTCATTTTTTCTTGTCATAGGGAAAATGCTAAGGCTAGCTCCTCTGTGCAATCAGCCTAAGAGTCTGTTGTGCATCAGCAGCTTCGACAGGCTGTGGGAGTTGGTCAGATGTGCACATCTGATGTAAAGGTGTGGGAAGTCTGCTGATCGTCTATGATTTATCTATTGGTGATCCGCTGATGGATAGCCTCATTAAGAATGATTTAATTGATCTCTTTATAGGGTCATGCCAGCAGCTAGCTTCTGACGGATTGATCTGCAGTGAACTGAACCACACTAACTCAGTGTCTGTAGGACAAATGAACACAAACACCTTGTGGGAATAGCTGCACACACAGTGAATTAGCACCGAAATTCAGTCAGAGGTATCTGATGGAGCAAGTGGGTGTTCAATATCTAATGCTCAATTTAACACTGATAAGGTATTGAGAGCTTCAGCTTTTCCCGATATCATATAGTTACATGAAGGCATTTACACTGTATAACTTCTTGAGAAAAACAAATATTTGAGAGGCTTGCAAAAAGTTTGGCAGCTTTTCCCCCAATTGGGCTTATCTTTACAGTTCTCTCCACATTCCTCCCTCTAACTCCTTTTGATCACATTCAAAATGCTTATAAAATAATTCATGGGCCTTGCATGCCTGATCCAAATTTCCCTTGAAAATGCAGAACTTGCACCACAGCCTGGCACAACTTTCAGCCCCTGTGCAACCTCTGAGATTCTCATAGTTGAGCCCCAGTGCAGTTTGCTTTTTCTTAATGCGGATCAATAAGTCATCCCGTCAAGCTGCAGCATAACACACCTGCATGACAGCTGAGAGTGTCCCTTCCTGTTACTCCTCAGTGTTGATGGATGGCTTTCCTTACTGGGGACAACGTTCAGCAGCTAAACCTCCTCCCACGGGTGGCAAGGTATTTTGTGGTCCCTTGTATTTCTATTCTTTTTTTTCTTTATTTAACCATGATGATTGTACAAACAAATGTGGATAATAATGCCATGTTATCTTGAGACAGAGAACTTGGGAAATACACTCAGTAGCCCCTTGTGTTGTTAATGCACTACACACTGAAAAATAGTGAAGTGTGTGCCCACTTGTCTCACACAGAGCAGCAATTTCTGTTTGAAAATATATGCCAACATGAACTGCTGGCTGACAGCATATTTAGGTGATAACAGATAATAAATAAATTGGCTTGTTGCTATAGTAACAAAGTAACACTGGAGTTTGAAGTTACAGCCTTTAACATGGAATAAATTCTTTGTCCAACTCTTTTATCCACAGATGTTTTGGGATCTACTTAGGCTATCAACTTCAGAAATACGGCCATAAATTCAACACCCTAACGAATGGAGTTAGAAAAAGAAACAACAAATACTGAGCAAAGGTAAGAGATTATTGTGCACTTGTGCCTATAAATTGCAGTTTGAGATGTTGTACTACTTCCCTTGTTATATGCATGCTCCTTCCCAGTTGTGTTTTAGTTCCTGGATTATGCACGCTGACAATGAAGAAGTGGACAATAACAGTTTTTTCCTATTCTGGATTTAACCTTAAGAATGGCTAAAATGTTTCTAATCTTGGATGCAGTCATGCAGACTTCTCAAAGACTCACATGGTAGATGTATGAATGAATTCACAAAGTCTTGGGATGTCTCTATAGGTAACAACTAACTGTTTAGAACAAACAAATTACCGGCACACACAAAGACGAAGACTTGTTTATGGTCTTCCACATTTGTGTGTGCTGGTAATTTGTTTGTTCTGATCCTTGTTGATGACCGTTCACCCGTTAAAGTTTTTTCTTTTGGAGTTGTGCATACTTGCGCTTTGTGCCATTTCAACAACTGACCGTTTACCACACAGGCTTCTTCTTTCCAGCTGTGATTTTTGCACATCTGTCAAGTGCTTAACTAAGTGACTGATGTCACAAATATGAACAGATTCTCACCTGTGAAATACTTTCCAGACTTCCTCTCCAATATCAAAAAAGTTCAAATTTTCTATTATTTTGCATGCTGGGTTTCTGTAATTTCTGGTCCCTACGCTTTAATTAGTATGACTTGGCAACGGGCCTACACACGAAAGTCTGAAAATCTATACACAAGCGTCCATTTCTTATAACTGAGGGAGTCCTGAAACGTGACCCGGCAAGTTGAAACCCTAAAATAACAGTGAAACTTGTAAAATTCCCTAAAGACTGCAGACACGGTTCAAGCCTCCAGGCAACAATGCAGCGGCCGTTTCCTGTGTGGGCTTCCTGCTCGAAGGCTTGTTGCTTTCCAGCACGCCGTCATCACGTTCAGCCCTGTGAAACTGAACAGGTCACCCGCGCGGCGCTGAGTCACCCACGACTCCCTGCTCTGTCCAACAGAGGAAAAGGGAGAACAAAAGCACATGTTCCTGGAGCCCATACTGAAGACTTTGACTGATATATAACATCCTCTTTTCCACTGTTTAGACGACTTCCCAAATCTCTCCCCACACTTCACAGCTTGTCAGTGTGATGATGCTGACCAATGACAAATTTCTTTCCCTTCATGAGTTTATTCAGCTCCAAGAACTGAACGTAATGTGACGAACCATTAGGTCAGGCGTTTTTAAACACAGACTCTGTCTAACCAGGGCTTGCAGTTGCTGCCATAATCAGATAAAGCAGGCAAACCCTCATCAATAGCTGGCCAGGGCTTTGTACATTCATTACAGGAATTACAGTAATGCTTAGTAAACTGAGAATTATTTATTTCCACCCATGTTCAGTCAAACACATAAAAAGTGAATCCCTCCGAGGTGTTTGTCAGTGTCTGCAAACACAGAAGTGACATGGAAAGCTACCCTCAAAACTGGTTCTTCAGCATGCCTCTGTATTTACTTTATCATTTTGAGCCTGAAAGAAACATCTCACAGTCATTCATGGTGTTTGCACGGCTGTTTGTAAGAGCTGATACACTCACTGTTCCATCATTAAAATGTCATGAGGGTGACTCTGCTAAACAAGGAGTCTCATCACTGGAATGAACTCAATATAGAAAAAACAGGTCTCAATTTGCACGCAATATTGCCTGTATAAGTGAATTCTGCTGTCTCCTGCCTGTTTTCTCCACATATGACATGAGCATTGAGAAAGCACACACTATCAAACCTCTCACTCTACACCAAACTAGTTGGTAGAACGGGTGGGACGTGCTGGGATATATTTTCCTCAAGGTGGCAAAAACAAATAATATAGGAAGGCTGATATAATTTGACTCGAGCAAAACTACCTACAAATAATGTGTTTGAGTACCTAAACACTTCCAATAAACGTAGGAGCAATCACAATAAAAATGTACCCTGTGCGTCGTCACTTAGGCCTCCTTTTTGTTACAGCCTTTAATATTTTATCATAAACCTAAAGCCGTCAACAGCGGTGCGACCAGGAACGCCTCCATATCCTTCCATAAGGGGTAAAAAGGCTATTTTAACACTTTGGATAAAGTCTCTAAATGCAACACGTATGGCTGGCGGTGTTTATTTTTTTTAACTTTCATAATTTCATTTTATAAACTGACGAGCGTGCAAAAGCTATATTACCGACGGAGATGCTGCTGCTGCTAATGCTACGTGCGTTAGCCCTACCTGGTTTCCGACTTACCTGAGTTACAGGTAGGGCTACATTTCCGCCCTGCTGTTGCAAGAATAATGGCTACAGAAAAAAAAAGTTTGAATTAACGACTCAGCTCAAATGAAGAGCCACTCACCTTGGAGAGGATAGTGTTAAGTCCAACGTGATAAAATCCGCCAGAGTGGACAGACGCGAGTAGGAATATTTTACTTGAGTTTCGGTGGAGAGGAGCAGAAGTGGCAGGCGCGCTGGTTAATTTTGACTTGGGAGGAGGGAAGAGACGCTGTAAACAAAAAAAACAAACAACAAAAAAACAAGCACTAACCAGAAAACAAAACGGTGGAAATTCTCTGACTCTGCCTTGAGAAAAAGCTGCTTTCTCTCACAAATTCCACTTCAGCCGTCCCATTCACTTGCGGTAGGTAGGTGGGTATATTCCGGTTTGGAGAGGCGTGCAGTTGTGTTGCAGTTTGCTGATGCGCGGCGGTAGTGAGCAGCGGTCGACTTCGGCACCTGAAATACTGGATTAGTGATGTTTTCAGAGCTGCGAGGTCAAACCCCGCCTCTTCAACACTGTATTTACTGCAGTCTGTGTGAGCCATGCTACTGTACACCACCGCCACAGCTACAGTACACACACACACACACACACACTCTCTCTCTCTCTCTCTCTCTCACACACACACATACACACTACCGTTTGCAGAGCCGCGGCAGTCTAGTTGGTGTTGCGTTTACGTTGCAGGAGTTTGCAGCCCACTTGAAAGCGGTCCAGAATCAAACGGGGCTCAGTGTCAGTGTAAAGCCCCCGTATTGCAAATAATGCATTTCACATAGACGTAAAGATTGTGTTTGTAAATGTATTCTAAACTGAACTAAATGTATTTTGTGCGCCGTCTGCAAGAAGTGAAGGAGTGCATTATAAACGATAATAAATAATGTATGTTTTGTAGAGACTTTCTCATGTCACACGAGTTTAATATGTATATTTTAAATGGACATCTTAAAAATATGTCACCCTGAAAATGGCGGGCAAGGGTTTATATATCCCTTATTCATTCATTCATTCATGCATTCATTCATTCTTTTATTTATTTATAAACATATAGGGAAAAATAGTTAATATTTCAAGTATTATACCCCATACACAGTCTATTTTCAGCATAGACGTGCAAATGTATGTTAGGACTGCAGTATGGCTGTCTTGTGAGATATAATTAAACATGCTTTGAGGGAAGTTAAATATTTACATGGCACATACAGGTTATACCACAGCAATGTGGTGACAATTATAACACCGTCAGATGATTAGAAAGAACAGAGAGCAGAGGAATGTGATGTAAGGCTCTTGTTACCCAAACACCATCTGCCTGATCCTGTTACATAAAGAAAGCAATGAAAACCATGTACAATTAAAGCTTTTCTCCCCTTTTTTTCCAGCAGCAAGGGACTACTGGCTGTAGCAGCTCTGTGATATTAAGTCTTTGGTCTCCACATTTTTATTTGAAATAAGTTCAGTGTCTTTATTGTCCCACCATGGAGGGAAATTGGGTTGAGGTCAAATCATAAACATGCATAAAGGAGAGCATAAAATAAAAACCAACAGATGTAACTTTTTCAATTATCACACAGTGGAAATGTGCATTAAAGCGCAGTGTTCAGCAAAAAAAACAAAAAAAACAAACAAAAAAAAAAATTAAAATACTTAAGATTGATTCCTCAAGATTTTTTTAGGACTATAAACAACACTTATAATGTGCAATTCATCTGCACCGCACCCATTTATTTATTTCTTAAACCTTTTCCTTGGGTAATAATATAACTTACACTATAGCCATAGGTTAATCAAGGCAGGGTACTGCTTGTCAAAAAGGGGGAGATTTAGTTTTGAGGTCAAAGTTAAAGCTGAAGACAATTTTGACACAATTAATATGGCTGAGTGCACATTCAAGCATGCATGTACTTCACTCTTCCTAATTTGCAAAGGTCATCCCACTCTTTCCGCCATCTGTTTCTCCATGTCTCCCAAACTCAGAGGCCCTTTGAGTGTCACTGTCCAGACTTCACGCTGGCCTCTAAGAAGCCCTTGAGAAACTAGTTTGCGCTCTCAACTTAATTTGGACCAAATAGTGTTGGGGGAAATTTGATTCTGTGTCACCCTCTATCGACCACTTAAATGCAGCATAGATCCTCCTGGACACAGACCCACAGTCAGCTGTAAAATCAAATTTGTGTTAATAATTTCCACCCAGGCCATAAGTCCAAGCAGCTTTGCAAAACATTGGGTTTCAAAGAAGTCTGCACAATGACTGAGTGTGGCTGAGGAAATTGGACACAGTGATCAAGCGTGTGGTGAGGGGTCACAGTGTATCAGAGCGGCCCAGGCTTTCCACAGGAAGTAGTTGAAAGGGCCCATCGAGGAGACAATGCCTTTTCCCTCTGCACACGTTTCCCCAGGGGACATATAATACTTCCTCTTAAAATATGGACCAAGTTTGCAAGTGTGTTAATCATTTAAAGTGATGTGAGCTTAAGGGCCTTTGCCGCTGAAGTATTTGACCTCCCTGTTCAATTGTCAACTGAAAATATATGTAGTGGAGTTACAGGCCTTTTTCACTCTGCGCCTATACTACTTTGGGCACATAAAACATCTACAGTATGTGAGATAAAATCGCCTGGAAGACCTTGTAAGCAAAGCAAAGAGCACCCTGGGGGGAAAAAACAACACTCAACTTGAATAGAAAGCAAACACTTTGTTGAGAAGCCATTTTGGAAGGTGATATGATTACAACTGGATACAAATCACTCAAAGAAAAATAATGCTGTTTCTTTACTTGCGAGGCGTGATTAAGAACAAGTATTTTGATAGCAGCGTGGTGCTCTGAGTACACATGGAGCATTTTGAAGCTCCCCTGTCCATATTGGACATTCCCAGATTGGGTGGAGGCCTCCTCACTTTGAAGTGTTGCCAGTGAATACCTTATATTCCATATTCATTATGGATCAGGCAGCTCAAGCAAACGTGGTCTTTTACAAGTTTCACAAATGTAAATTTTGTGTGACCTTGGTGGGCAGTTTGCAACACAGCAGCTTGAATTAACTAATTTCTGCCCGGTCAGCATTCCTGCACCAAGCCAAATGTCCAAAAATGACTGTATTGTTGCAGTGTGTCCATTGACAAGCTATTGCCTGGCTGGCATGCAATGTGTGTCTGCAAAAAAATGACACGCTGGTTTCCCATTGTTTCCAAATGTGGCATATTCATTGTTATCCCCAGATGTGTCTGCTTGACGCCTCAGTTTTGCCATTTTGCAAGTCTAAACTTGCACTTGCAACTTTGCAGCTTTATAAGGTGAGTATTTCAACTGAATTCCCTAAGGATGTGGGAATATACCTTGCTGAATGTCAGGCCAATTGTTCTTGATCACAAATCTAACAGCTGAGCAAACCGTTGATCCTTTACAACTTTGATTCTGTTGTGAAGGGCATTTTAATTTAAGATTAATTAGCGAGAGTTTGCCAGCTCTGCAAGGAGACAGTACACAGAGTAAATGTCCCGCTGAGAGTTGGTGCCATTGGCCTGGCTTCTCACCTTGAGAAAGCCCCAATGAACAGCAAGAGATTTGCTGAACACAGTGAACGAACAGCTCAAATAACAAACCCATGTCCTCTGTCCACAAGCACAGCCTTTCTTGGAATTTTTTTTTTTTTTATTTTTTTTTTTACCTGTGATGATAATATTGTTTATGGTAAAGATAAACCCTGCAGAATCAGATTTAGCTTTAATGAGACACATTAAACTTTTTTTTTTTTTTTTTTTAAGGAGGTGCTTTCACTGCAGTAGATGGCACTGTTCACACTGAGACAAATGTAAATAAACCAAACAGGGATACATGCATTGTAAAAAAAATATTAATCTGTATTCATCCAGCCCTTTTTGACATATTTTTGATGTATATGTGCTGTATGTAAACAAAGTAGAATGGATGAATAGGCTACAGCTGCTTCTAGTTCTTGCCTCAACTGTTTTGGTAATAACAAATAAAAATTTAAACTGTATATAATTAAAATGTAAACTTATTCCTTTCTTTGCCTAGGTATATTTTATGCGTACACACGTAGTATCATGGGAAATGCAAATAATTCAGCAGGAACAGCCTGCACTAATGAAAAGCAGTATAAGAACATAAGTTGCCCCGGTCATGGACACAAACACAGATCTGACATTTGTTGAGAATACATTAGTTTGTGTGTGTGTGTGTGTGTGTGTGTGTGTGTGTGTGTGTGTTTGCTGCTGTAACAAAATCTGTCTTTAACCATTTCCTTCATTCTTCTGCCTGTACAAACTGTACAGAGTTGAAAGACAGAACAAAAGACAGAATTTGATGTTTTCTATGAACACCATTTATAGTGTTGCTATTGAATTACTCCTAATGAGGAACTACATAGAACGTGGATACCCTGTTGTTACATAAGAGATTAGACATGCTTGAAGGCCACAACGGGAGGCAACGCCTCTGTAGCAACTTGTGCTATATTTAACCAGGGATTAAAATCCTGTAATGACGAGTTTTTTCAAACAAAACCACTCCTCAGATTTCTCAAGAACAATTAAGTAAGACATCCTCCATTTCAAATGCTTCTTGTTTGTGACATCAAAATCTGTGAAATCCGTTAAGATGAATAATATTATGCATAAAAACATTGTTAAAAGTATTGCTTAAATATATATATACACAACAAAATCCTCTGCAGCTGCTCTGAAATCTGCTCCATATATTGCTCATTGGAATGGAATCGTGTGCTATCATAATGACTTAACATTAACATAAAGCCAGCATGAGGTCCCAGCATTGTTGTATTTCATAATACACCAAGGCCGCAGGTGAGAGATGTTGTTCAACCAAGAGGAACAAAACTGGGAAGAATCCAGTGCCAGCATGTGAATGTATATTAATTTTATTTTTTATTTACTGTACTTATTTCCCTGCTTCACTGACCACTGCTGTACTCATTCCTTTACAGCAGAAAAGGGGATGACATAAGCATCATTTTTTTGGCATTTGACCACGTTACATTAAGTTTGGAGTGCAGCCAAAGGGTGACTGTGATATATTTTGCTGCTGTGTTTGCCGTATCCGTGGTAGCTGCGGCACACGGGGAAAGTATGCCATCGCCTCAGTGCTATATGTTAATGAAAGCGCTTGCCTTCCTTGACTGGGATAAGGTGCATTTATTATTCTTTTCCCAGAAACATCATCAAAGGTGGGGCATTTCCTCCCTATCCCAACTTTAATGCTTTGTATGGACTTTTAATGTATGTTTTTTTTTCTTTTTCAGCTGTCTTGAATCAGAAAAGTGCACGTACTTGTTATCTAACCACAATATATTTATTTATTTGTGCTGTCTTGTCAGTTCATAATTCTTAACTGACAATTATATCTAT
>OMKZ01033215.1:7205-29431 GCA_900302535.1 Neoniphon sammara | reverse complement strand
TTTGCTGCAGCAAGAGAGGGAGAGGACACCTGCTACAGGATAAGATTAACACTTTTGGTAGGTCTTTGGTTCCTACAGCAATAAGCACATTTCTTTTACTGTCAGCATTTGTTTGGGATGTCAATTTTCACATGAATGTTTTAAGGTTTTCCCTTTTTTGAGGACAACAAAGATGAAATTAAGTTGATATAGAGGCAACAAAAAGGAGAAGAAAAGGAGCCATGCTTGAGGAAGAAAAAAACAACTTTTTTCATAGTGCTTTTAGTCGTGTCATGGAACACTGACCCCGCCCCCCCCATACTTTGCCAGCTTTACTTCCAAATGGTGCTCATTAAACTGTACTTAATAGTCTGGAAAACATGACTTTAAGTAGATAATACCTTTCAAGAATTCACACTTCCTTAACTTAATCTGGCAGTGTAGGAGGATTCACCAGTCATTTGTCTTTGACATAAAAAGAAAACTGTTTTTTAGAAAAATGCACCTGGCCAATCTCACAACTGCTGGTCACTTGATAAAAGAAGGATGCATACTAGAGCTACAACCACTTCAAATGGAGTACTATGCTGTAAGGTAGCCCATAAGGAGTTTCTCTAAATATACATTATCAGTGCTAAATGAATTGTGATAACGACTATCAAAAACTACCTTCTGGAACTGCTGAAAGCTGCTTTTTATCAGCATATTTTGTAAGTTTCCTTCTCTGCTGATTACGCAGTACCATTTAAATGTCTAACCTCAAGGGAGTCCTCACGTTTCATGGCAAGTGGGACCAAGAGAAAGCCCAAACTGGACAAAACAGAAGCAAAAAGCACATCACAATGAGCTCACAATCTCAGATTTATATAGTAAGGAGAAATACATCCTGACCAGTCAGGGATGAAAGACCTAGGTTGATGATAAAGTCTGGATCCATGTATTAATGAGTCACTGCTCCAACCTTCGATTTACCAAGCTATCACCGTGTTTTACTCCTTTTTTCACTGTGCTTTCTCTTTTATTGCTTCCAGTGTATTTCACTACTTTATAGTGCACCTTTTCTCCTTGATAGCGCATCTCCTCACCTCTGGCCTGTTTCAGTGTTTTACAGTGGCACCTCACCTTCTCTTCAACCCCATTTTTTATACAGCACTTTACCTCCTTTACTTCCAATCTATTTGTTAATCTTTCTCTACTCTCCTTGTCCTTCTCTTCCCTATTGTGTTCCTGCTCTCTTCATCCCCTCAAGTTATTCTCCTCTTACTGTTCGCCAGCTGATTGCAGCAGTGTACTTCCCAGCCTTGGTCAGCTTAATCAGGATGCCTGTGACAGTGTGGGGTAAATGGTGCGTGCGCGCGCATGTGTGTGTATGTGAGAGAGAGTGTGCGAGTGAACAGGCTCAGTGATTGAGAGAGCTCACGGCACACAAAAGGGCAGTAATCCCATGCGTTAAAGGGTGCTACTGACATGGCCCATTTAACCTCACCCCCACTAAACTCTAAACTCCCTGCTCCATCTCCCTCCCCATCTTTACTCACATCTCTATCCACTTCCATGTTGCTGCACGCTGCACACGGAGCTGAGAGCGAGGAGAAGGAGGAGAAGTGGGGACAGAGCAGAGCAGGGGTCAAGACTTGCCTGGACTCACCAGCATAAATTGCTTATTTTCATTTTTACACGTGACAGTTTTTAAATTAATGGAACTGGCAGCGGTTTCACTTAAGAGGCGAAAGCGAGACAGCTCAAGCATGCAGACACTGAGCTGAGCGCTCGGATTTGACTCACCAGTTGGTGGCCTGCGCACTGTTACCATGTGTTTAAATGTGCATGTAAAATTAAGCTGCTTTGACTCTGTGACTGGTCAGGAATAGCAATGGCCACCAGCAGCCAAATGTACACTAATTACTTGAATGATTTATTAAATTTAATTGATTTTTTTAACCTAAAATGCAATGATTAATTGGACTTTAACAAACAATTTTCACTGTTGATTAATCTCTCTCTTTTTTTTTATTAATAAAGTCATTTTGTTCATAAAATGTTACAAATGACAAATTCCTATCACAAGCTACCAGAGCCAAATACAATATTTTAATATATTGGTAATAGTCTGAGCAGCCACAGAACCCAGATTATTAATTTTGTAATATGAAATGTAAAAAAAGCAAGCAAACCTAGCATTTATGAAACTGTTAACTAGCAACTGTTTGGTATCTATACTTGATAAATTATTAAAAGCATTAATCATTTATCAAACTTGTCTTTAGCACTACTGATTAGTAGTTCCCTATTGCTATTGATTTTGACTGGTGAGGGTGTGCGATCAAGAGGGATAGAAATTGATTTGTATGACAGTGAACTGGAGGAGCTGCCGATGAGACCCTGGAAGCTGAGAGCTCATCTCATCAGAGTGATTAAAACCCTCTGAGGGGGACGACTGCTGCAGATGCAGAGCAAAAGACAGAACTTTGACTTACAAGAGACAAACATCAACTAATCAAAATCCACCACAGTGGAATGAAAAGTGTTTCCAGAAATTTAGTGTCCTTGCTAAACAGTCCCTCAACAGTCCTGCAACCTCTGTGCAGTCTGAGAAAATGACTTCTACTATGGATTAAGCGACAAACAGTCTCAGCGCATTCCTTGGTCAAGAAAATGTAGATATTCTTATTTTTCTTCATGAGAACTAGTCTCAAACAGTAAAATAGCAGTGTAATTTTGTTTTCCATTTCTTTTAAATTTCACTAGGTCTATTGGTCAATTACATTTGTAATTGGCAAACATTCAACTTAGTTACACTGCCAGGGGAAAAATATTCTTTTTACTATTCAATTCACCTCTAAAATTCATGTCATTTGATTTGATTTGAAAAAGAAGATAAACAATTATAGTGAGGAACAGTCTAGGCTGATGAATGTCTTTAAGGTGATGATGAATTTCAGAAAGCAGCAGCAAAACAAAGCTAGGTTAGTGACATGAACACAAACTCTGAATGGTCATGTGGACAGTGAGCAAATACAAGTGAAACTGAACATGAATGATTCATTAGATTCTGGTGAGGAACACGGCACTGAGACACTTCACCATGAGGTGCTGCAGCTCTGGCATTTCACCCAAAACTTACAGAACCGATGATGCACTTATTCTACTCACACACCAACAGCGATGCACAGGCATGCCAATATCCCACACAATCCTCGGATTTCTTAGCCTTTGGCCGGGCTAAAATGACAACTGACAGGCTACCTGCTGCTGGGGTGGTGGAGAATCTAAAACCAGGATTGTCTCAAACCTATCAAGTCTTCCAACATATTTTCCCAGCTGTTATGTTGCAGGACAGAATCAGGCGCTGCTACAGAAAACATGATAATAAATGCCTACATGTTAGCATTGATATTTTATGCTTTCACCCAGGATGGGGTGGCTGCTGTATCTACCTTTAAAGTGAAATGTTAAAATATCTCAGTGATGTCATCCCACAGTCCGGCGATCTTCCAAAAAGTAGATAAAACTAAGTAAAAATACTATTGGAAATGTTAGCTGCTAGATGAAAATGAATTTGCAGGTTTGGTTCTGCATTAATGAAACAGCCAAAAAAAATTTTCCTGTAGTGCACATAACCAATTTAGTGATTTATAGTTTCTGTGCGATAAGTGTTTTGTTTGCAGAACCTACTCAAACCTGTCAAACAAACTCACTGTAAACAAACATACATGGATTTTGAAAGTTCTAATAAAAATAAAAGCGTGTGTATGTGTGAGAGAGAGAGAGACAGAAAGACAGAGAGAGAGAGAAAGAGAGAGAAGCCTTCCTCTGTAGCTGAGGAAGAGAAAAGGGTAACAGACAGAGGGGGGAAAACAAGGATTGGAAGCCCAACAGTCACTGTCACAAGGGACACTATTAAGCCTTCAATATCTGCCTCAATTCACCCCTTCTCCCTGTTTTAACTTTAATTTTTTTCTCCAGCACTACCAAAGGGATGAATAATAAATGATCCCTTCTTTGCAAGTGAAGATACCATGAATGGCTTGGGCGAGAAGTGGAGTGGAGGCGGCACTAGTGCAGAGAGATATGGATGCCGGTTTGCTGAAGTTTCAACATCTTTGAAAAGGAGCATGGGAAAAAAAAAATCCGGAGGACAATAGTAAATCATGGGTATTAAAGATCACACAGACACAGAGTTGGGTAACACAATATAGACGAAGCAAGCTGTGCTGCGCCATGGCAACTAACTCAGTGTCATGGTCAATTAAAATGGTCATCTCTTTCGGCGGGGCGGGCATAAACCCTGGCATGAGGAGAAGGGCTGACGAGTCACCCTTAATATGCAATGGTTGCCTTCGCTTCCACAACAAAGCGCTCTCGACAACCCCCAGCAATGTGATAGCTGTGGATTCTGAATTGTTCAGCGTGGAGAAGGGAAGAGCATGTGGTTTGATGTGTTAGTAAATGACAGACAGGTGCTAGAGGTCGGCCTCCTGTGAGAGTGGGTAAAGAGAAAAAGGTAGAGAGAGAGAGAGAGTGTGTGTGTGTGTACGTTTGTGGGTGGGGTGTTTAAGCACAGAGATGACACCTTTGGCATTGAGAGATCAAGCGTTGAGCATATCAGCACATAATCTCAGTTATGGAAATGGATATTAAGGCTGACTAACCTGCATACATCTGGACATGAACTGCTGCTTGAAGCTTGAAAATTTCTCGGTTAGATGACTTGAAGGGCATTAGCCTTCGAGCCACTAATGAAAGCTTCCGTTTGTTATCGGCTATCAACGTACACACTGTTAATGGTTTCCTTGGTAACTAACAGCAAATGCAAGGCATCACATAGCAGGAAAATAATGTTTGCTGGTCATCTGGTGTATATAATAACTTGAATTAAACTGAATTAATTGACTTGAATTAAATTAATTGCTGTTTGTTATTTTCATGGTTGTCTTACACTGTCATACACAGCTCATTTATATTTTTAGTTTGCCCTTGACTTGCATTCCCCAAAATGACCAGTCACCAATAAATGAAATGGCAACCTCACTGCAACATGTTCTTTCCAATTGTTGTTGCCAAAATACAATGCAATGTTTTTGTTTCCAGTCATAAGCTAATACCGGAGGTGACTTAAAAAAAAGCAAAGCCATGCATTTTAAATATTCTTTTTTTATCTATAACTAATCCGGACTATTAAATCCCACACAACCCAATCCACTTTTAGGTCACAAAAACCTAGGAGGTAGAAGGGAGTTAGATGGCTGAGGTGTGAGAGCAGCAAAAGGGCACAGTAAACCACAGGCTTGGTGCGTGGGCAAACTACTGTATAAGCACTGACTCGCTTCATTATATCCACTCTGAGCACAGCCATGGACAAATGCTTTCTGTGCACTTCACTCTTTTTGCACTAAGCAGCAACCTGAGCCCCTGCAATGAATGGTATTGAGTTTACTCTGTGTCAACAAAGGGCAAACCAGAGTTACTTGTTTTGAGTCTTAAACACCATAACAAGATTTGCCTCAGGGCATTTGGCTTATTGTGTATCCTTAAAGCGTACATAGTGTGATCTTAAAATCTTGTTTGATGTCAACTCACTCTTGAATCGGCCATCATGTACGGCCAAAGCCTGCAATTTACGTGCTCACACTGTACAGTCTGAGTGGCGTACCATGCCCTTGGCGCTCAAACTCGCTATATGTGAGAAACAGAAGGTTCTGGCTAATCACAATTTCCAATAAAGCTTTACTCCATTCCAGACAACAGAGATTCATCCTGAGTAAAACTGCTGAGAAAGAAGCCTGCTGCTTTGATAAATAGCCAAACTCCAGGGAAGAGGCACAGACTTGTATGGACCCGCAGCTGGCTGGGAAAGTGTGGGCAATACGGCTTGTCTATCTTGCAGAGAACAGGAGATAAGCTGTGATCTGACTACTGTACACTTGCTGTATAGCTCTAAGCCTAAGCAAATGTACATGTATATGTGAAATCAGTTCATGGCTCTGCTCAAACTGCAAGAAGACCGAACAAAATACCTGACACGTCAGAACTTCATCCAACTGTTCAACAGCTAATTTGGCGATCATTTTGGCAGCTGATCAGGAAACCTAACCCCACTGAAATTCGGCCCGATTCTAAAGATTACTCAGAAAAGGTAACACACAGTTTAAACACTTGCTTAAAGTGCTCAGTCTACACCTGGCACAATGTTAGCAGCAAAGAAAATACAACAAAACAAACAATTTTCCTTGAATTAATTCTTCTTACTGATCTTTTGTCCAAAGACAGAAAAACTGTTTACCCACTGTTGCTGCAGAATACAACAGTTGTGGAGGTTAACCAATAACTTAAACAATCACATACTGTCACTGAAGGGAAGGGAACAAGGTTTTGACATGCACAAAGTGTGGGAGTTGCAGGAGAGCGGGTCTGAGAGCGGCTGATATGCGTCTGTTGTATGATCTGTAATATGACAGCAATTACATGCAAATGACTGCACTGTCAGGCAATCAGTGGGAAGGAAAATCAAAAAACAACTTCAAAGTTATCTATTTTTATTGACAATCAAATACCAGTCCACCACTGTCTTGCTGAACAGACACGTGAAATGGCTACTTCACCAGAGGGCCCCTGCTGTTCCTAGTGCTAAAAATGAGGGAAGCTGACAAACTGAAATGGGCCCATTTCTCTTGACAGGTGCCTCTAAAATAGGAAATCCTGACATGCTGTAATAGCTTAGCATCAAGCAAAAGGACTCTTTACTGTGCCAGAAACTAGAAAGGCTGGTTGTTTGCAGCTGTGGAAAGAAAACTTGCATAGCAGACGGTAATCTGTGTGTTCTTGGTAATGGGGGGAAAAATTGCTGGACCAGATTGGATTCCTTGTTACTGGATTCTCGTCTGCAATCTTCAGCACTGCTTCATCCGGTCCATCTGTGGACAAGTGTCTGATTATTGATGAAAGAAAGCAGCTGAGAATCAGAGACGTTTGAGAGTAGTGAAAGAAACGAGGCTTGGAAAAAAAAACTATTTATGCACACTGAGGAATTCATTTTGTTCCAGACAGCATCAGGCATGATTTTAGTCAGCCCAGCAACAACAAAACTTGATTTTATTAAGTGAATCATAACTGTGCTGTGGCTCTGAATGATGGGATGTGAATACTGAAATAATAACAGCTCTGTCCTACAGGCTCAAAGTATAAGGTCTGTGAGCAAACTCTGAGCATTCTGACTGTAGTTAATTCCAAAGGGATTTTGGACCCCCTTCCATCAAGTTACAAGTCAGAAATAATGAGCCCTCTACAATCAATGAACATGACTGAGGGAAGAGAGAAGGAGCGGCACAGCACTCACTCCAGGCCCTAATATGCATCAAGGCAGCATGCCAGTCCCAGCCCACCCAGCAAATATCTGCTTAAACGGCGACTCTCATCCTGCTCACCGGAAATTCAATTTGTTCCGTAAGCCAGGGATGAAAAAGCAATTATTCACAGTCCCCTCTTTTCACGATCTGTTTCTTTAAGATATCTCCCTTCTTCCTCCTGCTAACAAATAAACCTTGAGATTAGTGCTGTGTGCGGCTGTTCACAGGGGCGGTCAGTTGGAGCACTGTGATCAAGCCAACAACAAGACCTGTCAATCAGTTTGAGATACAGTCAAGTTCGGGAGGACAAGATACATACTACGCCATCCCCATCATCCCCATGGGACGGGGGTAAAAGCCACCAGATAATGGCTTGGTAGCCGAATGTCACTTCGGAACATGGAGGAAAGAAGTAAGTGCATGTCAAAAGAGCACTTCTTTTAGACCAATTACACTACACAGAGCGCCCTCAAACCAAGTCCCCCGATCAGTGGAGAGGCACTGTCAAGGGAACCCACTGAGCCAAGGCTCCAATTTACACTTGGGGTATTAGGTGGTACCCTAGCGTGACTGTGCAAAGTGCCGCCGAGCTGCTTCACATGTTCTCTTTTCCTTGAACACGTCAATCAATCCGGGGACAAGTTGGCAGATCTAGTGGGGTGGAAAGGAGCTCATGTTTGAGTCATAGCCTTGTGTGTTTAAAATGTTGTGGGAACAACACCTGTTGATTGAGAGATGTGTAACTGCTCTACTACTGTAATTGGCTCCCTCCCCTCTCAACTGGTACAGATACAGAATATCAATGGTTGAGAGATGAAAAAGGGTAGAAAGGCATCGGCATAACCACCACAGAGTGAACGGAGGCGAGGGATAAGCCTGGAAAGAGAGGGACAGCATGACACCTTTGGCTCCAGAGGTAGCTTAAAGCTGTTCTTCCATGATTGAGTCGCCCACCCTCCAAACTTTAAATCCTATCCCTCATAAACACTTTAAATGCATCTGCTAACTTCTACGCCTTGCAATAACCTTCGTACTTCTCATAGCCCACACGCCAAAACCGACTACTTCCATGTTGCCTTAAGTTTGGATGCTATGGAACAGTTAGAGGAGAAAGAAAATGGATTAATGCTGAGTGCAGGAAGGCTTTTGACACAAGCGCCATATAGCGCCTGTGACAAGGATTAAGGAGGGGACATTGCCAGTTAGTATGCCAGCAAGAAAATGACTGGGAGAAAGGCTCTAGCTACCTCCGCTGGCTCACTGAAGATAACATAAATGGTTAGCCTTCAAAGAAATGGGCCTAAGCTGGATATGGCCAATGGCCACTACAGACTATTAGTACCATTTCTAACACCATTCAACTGGGGGAAATAAACAGGCTGGTTTATTCTGGTGCTCCTGCATATTCATGTCTATACAATAAAATGTGGGGAAACACTCTATAGGAAGACAGGAGTTACAGACCTACTGCAGTGAAACTCAACAGCTGTTGCTTTTATTAAAAAAAAACAAAAAAGAGAGAGAGAGAGCGATAGAGAGAGAGAGAGAGGAAAAAACCCTTCATCCACACTGCGAACATCATTTAAACAAACACCCCTCTGAACTTAAATAAGACAAGACAAAAACATATTGGTAACATTTTTAGATTATAGCTCTTCTTTCCCATAATCACAGTCTAATTAGTCAGTAACAAAATGTGACAATTTGCCACAGCTGGTTCTGTTGCTACCAATAAGCCTATAATTCTCTCAATGTTGACCAATTTACTGGTGAGATTACTGGATTTGTGAGGCTGTTCGGGTTTTTTGGAGAAAAATAATCTATTGCTAATAAGGATGAAAACAGTGCCGAGTCTCCCTTTTCTTTGCAGTATTAATAGTTTATGTACAACCAGTAAAAAGTCAATATGTATTGAAATTTGGTTAAAAGTAATTTGTAAGTTTTCTGTCTCCAGTATTCTTATATACTGCATATTATTTATTTATTAAAAAGTACTGCAGTATTTTGAATAGTGGCTCACACAGCAAATCAGAAGACAACAAATTTCACTGAGAAGAGTTTCACTGATTGATCTCTCTCAATCCATTAGAACATTATAGACATTTAAAATGTATGGTAGTCGATACTTTACCAAAAGTCGCAGGTGGTCAACCACTAATGGAGGAGGGGGAGGGATTTGTTGGGTCTCCTCCTCCGTCCTGTCAGCAGATCCCTTCAACTGTTCTGATTGGCTCTTCTTGCATTTCTTCACTTTGGACCCGCCTATGAATAGATGGGCGTGATGATTGGTTGGAAGAAATCAATTAGGGAAAGAAATAAAGAGTAAAATCAGCGTGATAATAAAAGAAGACCACATAAAGTTAAGTCTTATGAGGCCAAGCAACTTTGAGGCCTCATTTCACTATACAAACAGAAACATCTCAGAACAGTTTGATTTGCCATGGCTCCAGGATTAATGCAACAGTATGACAGAAAAGAGAATATTTGAAGCTACTTAAAGCTGCTCAGAGCACATTAATTCATAACTGGTGTCTTTCCTGTCATTTTATTAGAGTGTTCAAGAAATTCTTGGATGGAAACAAAAAGGCCTGGCTCAGCAAGAGGCAGCGAAGTAGCCTTGCTGCCTGTTGTTTGTGCAGCCTAAACTTGCTTGTGTTTTGTTGTCTGGTGGTGCCATCCTCTAATAGCTATTCCATATTCTAGCAGCACCGTAACCCAAGCCTTCCAGCTGGCCTCTGCTAATCTCCAGCCAGACCACAAGCCCTTAATCAAACACACAAACTCATTGGCTTGTCCCAGACTCGAGCACTACACCCCACTAAATGAAGAGCAGAATGGTTCACAGTGAAGAAAAAAGTACGGCAGACCCAGAGATATTGGGGCGGAGGGGGGATGAGGGGGGCAGCCAACCCTCTGAATCTTTTATAGTAAAAAACAGAATGAGGAAGTTTTTATTTTTAGGATACATCTCAGAGGGTTTGGGGACTCTACAAAGGTACACGTAACTTCCAAGCCCCTGGAGTTTCTCTATTGAAATATACCATCTGCTAAGCCAAGGGACAGTATTTTATATTCCGGATGACTTGTGTTGCATTATTCATGTCCTCCTCTTGATTTTTAAAAGCCAAACCGAGTGCAAATCAAGAGTGCTGCATGACAATCAACAAAGTCATTCATCATCATTATTAAGGGGTAGGCAGAGCACTGACAGAATTTGTAAGTGTCAGGGATTATTGTTTTTTTTTTTTTTTTTTTCCAGGAGTCCAATTTTCAATAAATCATTTTGAGATATCATCTGTATCAGAGGAACTGTGACTGATTTTGTTAAATCCTACTTTCATCGCATTTCTATGGCATGAATGATGACCAAGTGAGATGAAAATACAGGGTCCAGAAGAAGCAGCTCAGCCCACCCATTTTTTAGCTTGTCTTAATATTTCCAATGTCTATGAGACAGGTACTGACTATGGTACATACACAAAAAAAGAAATGTTACCTTTGGTATCCTGTTCTGATGCAAGATATTCACAAATGTCATTTCCTGATTCTGGCTATTTTTCATTGCTTTTGTCTGATATCATTCCTCCTGCCCATTTTAGACATTATGGTGGAGTGGTGCTGTTTGAATGCTAGATCCACGATGAAGGATAAGATGATTTATAATTCAATTTATGCCTGTGTATTCTGCACCTCTAAATGGGTCTACATCTGGCTGCACAGGGGCTGTGGGCATCCCTAGGTCACAGATATTCAATGCACAGGTTGCATGCACCTCTAGAAAATTTTTACTGCACATCAGTCTTGCAAAAAACGGACAGACAGGACGGTTTCTCAGCAGCATTTATCACTATTTTATCATTCAATTACGCATTTTGTGCAATTAAACATTAATAAAACCCACTAAATGTTGGGATAAACTGATTATGCTTAGGGAGACAGATCACAGACATCTGTAAGTCTAACTTTATACCTTCTTTGACTTGGTCTTCCTCAACAGTTTCTGTTATTGTCCTCCCATCCTGGGGAGGATGCTCCTGAGTTGCTTTGCTCTCGTCTTTGTGCTCTTCCTGCTGTGGCTTGGCTGAGCCCTCAGCCGTACTGTTTGGAGTCCTTTCCCCAGCCTCACAGCTTTTCTTGAGGCTCTGGGAGTCCAGGCTGTCCATAGACTCGTCCCCATTCACACACTCCACCTGTGACGTTAGCAGATCCTCTGCACACTTCTGCTGGGTCTCAGCATGCAAGGACTCGGATGTTTCCATCACAGGCTGCAGGTCAGCCTGCTTGGCCTCACTGTCCCCTTCTGCCTTGGACTGAGAACTGTCATCTCTGCACTGTAACCCAGCGTGTTTCTCCGTGCTTTCAGACTCCACCTCCTTGGCTGTGGGCTCCTCCTCTTTAGGCGCTGGCTCTTCTGGGGCTTTCTTGATCTCTGCAGGATCGGCTGGGGCCACGACAGGGGGCTCATTGGAGCTCTCCTCCTCTGTGGACGGGGCATGAGGATGGTGGCCATTGGGCTGGGGTCCCATAGTATCACAAGACGATTCCTCATCCTGTGTCAGACAGGAATCGCTGGGACCGGCTGCTTCCACCTCAGGCTCCTCTTCCTCCTCCTCCGTTCCTTTCTTGTAGCTCTTCTTCTTACGAATGATGCCCCGCCCCCAAGACGGCCGCCGCCGAACCTTACGCTTTAAATGATCTACAATCAAGCAGAAAAAGAGAGAAATAAAGAAACTGATTAATTCTGACAAGCAT
This sequence comes from Neoniphon sammara, assembly GCA_900302535.1. Classification (NCBI taxonomy): domain Eukaryota; kingdom Metazoa; phylum Chordata; class Actinopteri; order Holocentriformes; family Holocentridae; genus Neoniphon; species Neoniphon sammara. The sequence goes on along the minus strand of OMKZ01033215.1, from coordinate 17,354 downwards.
GAAACATTCCCAAATATTAACAAACTAACTTAGAGAAATTACAGTCGTTAACAGTGGTTGATTTCCATTTTCCAATTTGTGCCTTTTTAATATAATTAGATATGTATCATCATAACAAGACTGACAGTATTCAAATTCATCTAGCACCTTTAAAAATAGACATATTCTGTCCCCACAGAATCCCTCATTAACAGCAACTTAACTGGAAATATTTGACAGTGTAAATTTAACAAATTTTAATTTAGCTGCCTAACAACCCCTTTCTTCTCTAACACACTCACACCCCTCAAATCACAGGGGTAAAATAAGATGCCAACTTCAGTGCGATTGTCCAAGTTTGAGATTGCACATCTGTGCATATCTGTGTGTACTAAATGTGTTCCTAGAGCAAAGGCGTGTAAGGTTCTGGGTCTCTGGGGATGTGGTGTATGTGTGTGTGTTTGTGTGTGTTTACATGTGTATTAAAAATACTCAAACTTTAATTTGAAAAAAACTGAAAGCGATCCCAGATGCAAGCTATAAATCACAGACAAAATAGATTTTGTTGCCATTCTCTCTCCCAGAAGGTGAATAATGGAAAAGCCGCCACTCCTTCCTCATACAGTACCAAAGCCTGGTTTGCTCCTACAGGGTCAGATGTTGATTGCATTTCAGTCTGGCCATTTGACCTTCATCAAAGAGCATTGGAAAATGGGTGACAGAGTGATTGAGAGGGTAAGAAAGAAGCAGACGGAGATGAGGTGGTAGCCATGCTGCAAGATGGAGGATGGACAACGCTGACAGCAGATGGTTGGCGGTTTAAGGCAGAGGGGCAGAAAAAGACTGTTCAAGTGCAGTAGAAGTTCATAGCAACCTAGCAAGAATGCCCTACGCAGGGTTGTTCTCATTCACTGCTTCTCCCAATATACAGATACCAAGGTGTGAGCCAGAGCAACAAAGTGAGAGAGAGAGACAGAGAGAATGTGAAAGAGTGAGAAAGAGAAACATATAGAGCACCATATGCCAGCTTCCTGGGGACACAAGCGTTTGAAACTGACAATGAGTGGAATTACCATGACCTGTCAGTGAGCTCGACCTAACCCCAAAGAAACCCTTTGGTGTTGGCATCAAAAGGCCTTCAAAGCTCAAGATCATCCGTTGGGTCACATCAGTCAGCATTTGACACTGCATGATAATTCTGTGCAACAGCAGGATGAAAACATCATACTTCTTAAATGTCTCTCCTCTCACCGAATCATTAAAAAAGTTGGCAAAAAACTACCACATTTGTCGGTATATGTGTATACTACTGTAGTCAAGGCTGTATCAAAATGTAGTCTCCTAAAATATGCTTTCAGATAGGCCCAGAGGATCACAGTAGACTTAATAAAATCCATAAAATCCTGGCCTTTACATTACTGTCAAGGTCCATTCAAGTTATCTAAATCTGTAACTGAGGAATCTTATTCAAAATCAATATCAAGCCAGCCTGGTTCTCACGGTACTGAAATATAGGGGCTCCATCATGTTATTTACTATAGGACTGTATATAGTATACCTTCTGTACATGCAGAGCAAAGCTTTCGCCTCAATATTATGCGAGCTCCCCATCGATTCATCTTCATCCAGACAACATTAACCAGCAAGGCATGAATAGGCAACCCCTGACACGAAGTCATAACATCCCTGCATGCTGTCTGTGAAATCCCTTCTCTCCCTCATCCTTTCTGCCCCTGCTCATCTCATCTTTCTACTCTAAAGATATGATGATGCACACTGAGCCTCAGAGGGAGTTAGAAAATGAATCCTTGTGTTATGAAGTACTTGCTCGCAAGGGGGGGAGGGGGCAAAGCGACCACACTAACTGAAACTCAAACTCTGACGCCCCAAGAAGGAAAAAAGGGTAGATGACAACAACAAAAAAAAAGAGTAGTCAGTCACCTACTGCTTGCTGATGGGTTAAAGACCCTCCTCTTTTGTGACCCTCTTAACAACTACCCATGCGTTTCCTCTTAGCCACAACAGCATATTAGACAACCCACAGGGTATTGGACTATGCTTGGCGCCAGCTAATGCTGTGCAATTAGTGCCACAAACAGCAATTTGTGTGTGTGTACACGGCTGCCTGTGCATACAGAGACGATGCCAACCAAGGATGTGCGAGCAAGGTACAGCTCCATTAGGGGAAGGGGTTAAACAAACAAAATATGAGCAGATGCATATATTTCTCTCTCTCTCTCTCTCTCATTTTCAATGACATTATAAATGTTTAAGAACTTATATCTTCCTGAAAACAGTTTACACAAACAGGTTATAAGCAGGTTAAACAGGTTATTAAGGCTTTTGCCTCAATATTATGCGAGCTCTCCATTGATTCATCTTTATCCAGACAACATTAACCAGCAAGGCATGAATAGGCAACCCCTGACACAAAGTCAAAACAACCCTGCATGCTGTCTGATGTTTACAACGTGTAAAAGCTTTGCAGTTCCAAGGTAATTCTATTGATTAAGCCTACTTCAAATTCTAAGAAAAGAGCCCTTAAAATGTGCAAAAGAGCACTCAATTTGAGCTTGTGGCAAAAAGCAGGGTACTTTTCCCGCCTAGCTGGTTTTTCTGCACTATTATAGAGCACCTTGCTCTTGCCTCCTGTTGTCTTTCATGTGTTACAGAGAATTAATCTCTCACATTAGATGTGGTCTACTTGAGAAGTGGGATCGGTCTGACTTTTTATACTCACATTTACACACACTGAAATACTTCCCTTAAATTTTCAATTCACTTTCTCATTTTATGTTGCATTAAGTCTCCAACACCTGCACAGGTCAACAGTGGACATAATTTTACATTTCAGGCAGGCTATAGGACGATTTCCAAAAACGGAGCCAGTGAGATTCTGTATCACAGGCAACAGAAAAAAAAAATAGCCTTCTGCATCACCAAAATCTACAGAGATGAGTACTTAAACACTTCAAAGAAGGTAGAAGATTGGGCAGATTCCACTGTAGTCTTCTTGGACATCTAGCTGGTTGCAATACCCATGCCAGGGCTCTGGAAAGAGAACTGAGGAGAACACAATGGGTGGGGGCGTCGCTCATCTGCCACAAAAAAAGCCTTTCGCCACTTACAGTATCTTCTAGCACCAGGCTTGGTACTAAATAACACCCAGCCTGGCTTTCACATCAACAGCTATTTCAAGATGAGCAGAGGTGCTGAGAGGATGTGAGAGGCATCCCCATGCCAGCACATGCCGCAGTGACCAGGAGCCTGTGTCTACCCTGGCTGATACGCCCACAGAGTCTGTCACAGAGCCTCTCTCTCTCTCTCAAATGGGGGAAGAAGGCTGCTGACAGAGAGATGAGCTCTAAGGTGGGCTGCAGCTTGGGTTCTTGGTTCCTCTTGGTTTGATATGAGGGGAGGGGGTAGCAGCGAGGTAGGCTGTGGAGCAGGCAGAGAGCTCAGTTCTCCTTCAGGCATGACTGCTGCATGGAAAAGTTACTCTGCTGGAGGTGGGAGACCAGGGATGGAGGGAAGGGGAGGAGAGAGAACAAGAACAAAAGGAGGGAAAATCCCTGCCAGGCACAGTTATCTTGGATAGTTGTGTCAGCTGGCATCTTACCAGACCCCTGTTTGTGTGTGTGCATCAAGTGAGAGAGTATGTATCTGCATCCTCCTCTAATCTGGTAAAAACGATCTGTCTTGATCACCAGTTTGTATTTGCCATTCAGAATCTAGATTTCATTTGGAAATGTCACTTTGCTTTATCCAATGATTAGTCATAGCCAGGCCTGCTTTTCAATTACGGCGCATGAAAACCTTGCCTTCCTGCTCGGAGTCTTGAGAAAATGATTTTCAAAATATTATTCTTTTCATCAAACGCAGCCAGTGCGAGGCAAGAGCCGGAGAGATGAGCATTGTGAAAAGAAAATAATGAGAAAGCAGCACAGTGGTTCATTCTTTACTGACCCCTCTTTTTCATTTTAACCCTTCCAGGCTATACAGTTTCCACACTATTTTACCCAAACACACACACACACACCAAAACACACATGACCCATAGAAAGAAAGGTCTTGCTAAGGTCAGCTCTCACCAATGCAGCTATGAAGCCTGCTCCTGAGGGAAGAAAAGGTGAGACAGAGTGGCAGCAAATGACTCGTCATCCTCAGCTCTTAAATAATGCATGGAAATTGTTGGAGCATGAACAGCCAACCACAGACGGGAGATATGTTGGGGAGGGCGAGAGGGGGGGTAGAAGCAGAGCACTTTGTAATAATTAAAAGCGCCTAACGCATGCATGATTTATGCAATGGCACAAATGTTACGAGCTGCCATGCTGCAGATACGTGTCAGAACAATATCAAGTGTGTGCGCGCTCACACACACGCGTGCACATGCAAACACATGCACACGAGCACAGCTTCTGAGAGGAAAAATCCTCAGGAGAGACATATCAAAACTGCCATACCAGCATGTATTAAATAAACAAATCAGTCCAGTGACACTGATAAACAATTCAACAGCACAAACTGGTAATGCCCTTGGGTTGAGGAGTGCATCAGTATCGCTGCAGTGATTTGTTTATTTAATACTTGCTAGTTTCAAGTCTGTACCCAATGACCAACAACTCATAAAACAATGAGCCACACCCATTGTCCAAGAAAACACTGAGGCAGGGAAATGTTTATATCCCGAGAATATAAACTCATAACCTTTCTTCTACTCAGCAAAAAGTGACTTAAAATTAAGAAGTAGCTTCAAACACTGGTAAACAGCTACAAGCAGAGAGTTAAATTGTTAATACTGCAACAATGGAATGACATGTTCATGTTTTCTTTGAACATATTCAAAAGGAGCTGCAGTAACAATCACATTAAATTAAGCAGATTTTTGATGGTCTATAATTACATATCTTGGTACTCTAATAATAGGGCTTACAGGCCAAATTTGAGGTTTTGACCATTGTTTGTCTCTTCACAGGTGAACATGGTCAAAAAGATGCCTAAGAGGCCCCAGAGACATTTTCTTTCATAAAGCACAGCCATGCTAAACTTAAATGACCCCATCACCATGTTATGATGCAATGTGTTGTGGGCAATTTGTTACTTTCTGTTTACCCACGAGACATAAAAATGCATGCAAATAAGTGTATATGGACTGTATGGCACATTATCATCAGTAATAACCTGCACTAACACTCCAAAGCTAGAGCTAAATTTAGGCGATCAATCCATTCTGCTATTTCTTTAATTCTTTATCAATTCTTTACCTACATTATAGACTATGGGAGAAAAGTATATTGGATTTAATAACCTTCAAGTTTTATATGGGACATGAATGGTGTTCACTTTCCTCCTCTACCGCACAGGCCCAGAGCGATATAAAAATATTATCTAAATTGAATTCTGTCCCATAATGCATCAGGACTTTCCTATGTCCCACTGAAACACTCACGCACACACTTACCTAAAATGTAATCATCTCATTGTGACCTGCTCTCCCCTATCTGTTGGCAAACACATTGACCATTTACACACTGTAAATCTGATCTCAGTCCCCATTTGCTCAGTGGCTGCCACATTTTAAAATGGGCCTTTGGCTGCGACAGCAACACAGCGCTGGTGTATTATGGACCTCACGCCTTGAACTTGAACAACCCTGTGAGGAGGGATTCACAGCGAATATTTGTGCCCAAGTTATGGAATTTGAACTTGGTTCATAGAACACTCTCTTCTGCAGGGACTACTTTCTGGCGGAGAAATGCACTCTGTTGGATGGGTTTCCAAGCACAAAAGAGAGGAATGGTGCATTCATGTGCTCTCAATCACTGGAAAAACAAAGCGTTCTACTTGGTAATTATCCAGACAAACTATATTTTTTTAAACACGGAGAAGCCAAATCCAACCCATACTGTTCACGATCCCCAAGTTTGATTATCATTTGTCTTCTGGGTTTGACTTTCTGACTAAATAAATGCAATGCTGTTCAGAAGCCAGCTTTAAAGTCCCAGATCTTGATTTCATTTACTGTCCAGAGTGTGAAACATAAAGTTTCTTTAGGTAGTTTCTTTAAGCAGCTGTCCACTTGCTTGATTTTTATTTCAAGAAAAATGTTAAAAGCACAGGCTGTAGATTTTACTGTGGAATGGACTGGCATGACTGAAAAATTAGCCAGGGGGCTGTTTTTGAAGTTTTGGGTAGGTCAAATGAAAACTGTGCCACCGGTTCAGAAGAATATCCACAAGTGTTACATATCAATGTTACAAAACAACCACAAAATTATTTTACAATCATTTTGCAAGTCATCTCACAAACAGTATGTTGCTGCGTTTCTGCTGCATAGATAAAGTCTCAACTGGAGGTACTTTGTGGAAATGTATCTACGCTTTGACTGGTACCACTTGGCACACTGGTCAGCCTGCAAAGATCAGACCAGTGCAACTTCACAAACAGACACACTCATCTACTGACCCAGACAAACCCCCATTGCTTGGTAACCTACTTATCTCCTTACTGTAGAGTATGTGTGCGCTTGTTTAAGTGTGTGTGTGTGTGTGTGCGCGCGCGTGCGTGCATGTGTGTGTATTTCCATGGTAATGAAAAATATTCTCCTTTCCTCCGGAGGAGACTTGCTCTCCAATTCCCCTCTATGGATTCACATTCAGGACACTGGGCAGAGACTGGGGTGGACTCACACTGAGAAATATATTAAAACATTTTGGTGCCTGAAGGAAACGTGTGAGTGACAAAATATGAGAACATACAAGGTTGAGTAAGTCCGTGTGTGTGTATGTGCACATGTCTGACTAAGTGGCCATATGGGACAGATCAGCAAATATGGAAGGGACTGTTAAAACAGAATACATTTGATTTGAGATTCAGGTTGGTCAACACACCAAGGTTGAGACTAGGAGCAGAAATGAAACAAAAAAATATTACAAATTGCAAAGGTTCTGCAACTCCCCAAAACACTTTCACACCTTTATCTAAGTTACACTAATCCATGCCCACCTTTCTATCTGTGTGGGTACAAGCAAAAATATTGTATTAAGACCATTATGCACCGCAAAAATCCCCACAAAATGTTTAACAGAGATGGCATATTGCGAACTTTGAGCACCATACTCAAAATTTGAGAATGTGGACTTTCACAGAAATTCAAGTACTAAGCATACCCTAATCAGTAACTAAGCCCAGAATTTCCTCCTTATTCATTCATCCATCGGTAACAGGTAACCAAACCAATGAATTGAAAGGCCAACATCCGTAAGCTCGTAAATCACAATAAAGTATTCAAATTGTAACTTTGCTCTGCTTTTACTGTTCAAAACATATGAAATAACTTGCTTACTATTACACTATATTTTCCCAACGGAATCTTTCCCCAAAGATTCAAGCCATTTCTGCCATCTGCATCATTCCACTGAGCTGCAATTAACACTGCACAAGCACTGCATATCCTCCAAAATGACTGAAGGACAAATTCAAATAAAAAAGTGCTCCTAATGAATCAAACTAAATGGGGGAGCATGCAGATATACAGGGCAGAGAAAACAATGAACCTGCTCTAGGACACTGTCAAGATGTTAAAATTAAAGCAGGTCAACAACCTCTATAAATATTAAGCTTGAGAGGAATAATCAGGCTTTGACCACAGTAATGTAAATGATGAGCATGTAAAAAAACAAACAAAAAAACATTCAGCCAACTGGTGATCGCACATTTCCCTACAAATGGCAATGTTGGTCAGTCAATTGGTCTGTTCACCATTTAGGTGATGTGATCTGGGGCTGGCAGTTAGGTTTCAGCTAGATTGGGAACTTTTAGGTTACACTTTCAGCAGGGAGATGTCTTCACAACGGTGGTATGTTAGCCCACCATAATAAGACCAATTTTTCTATCAAATGCATGTAGTCTATTTCTGCCAAGACGCACCATCATGATCAGAGTGACAAGGATCATGCAGTTGCAAACAGAGCAAAAACATTTTTGTCTTGTGTGAACACACAGCGCTCAGTTATGACTATTTAGCCCCAGCAACACAGTTCTCCAAACATGGCAATGTCTCTAAGTCACTCCTTCCCTAATACAGCCTATATGATGACACCGATCTCTTATACAGACTGCTAGTGGAGCTGTTAGACTCTTAGTCATGTCTTTAATATACTCCAAAAAGCTCTGGTGAGACAGCAGTGGCTTCCAAGGACTACAAATTACATTCTAAGCAGAACTAAAGGTAAAATGAAAACTGTGCAATTGATGTGTCAGACATGGGGGTCAAGTCAATCTGAATTTCATTCAGTTGAGGGGGTGAGTGTCATATTAGTTGTATGAAGTGAAGTATTCATGAACGAGATGGCCGACAATTTCCCAGCCTCGACCTTCATCTCAGATGGGGTAAAGCTGCTGTTCAGAGCAGAATTTCACCTCAACTACACAGGCATGCCTTTAATCTTAGCTACGCAGAAAGCTTTCAGGTTAAAAGGGACTGATCAGAGTCAAATCTAAGAAGGAAAAAACGGTGAGAGAAACTTAATTAATAAATGTTGAAACCTATATGTCAAAAACTGTCCAGTTCATACACAACCTGGGGAACTGGACAAGGGATAATTCTGTTTAAACATGGTTGAGAAACTCAAGCACTGGACAGCCATGGAGCATTGCTGCTGGATAAAATTTAAACTAAGTTATGACATGAAAGTGCATTAATTCACAATTAGCAGCTAAGCATCATCTGAAACTCTTTATACAAGATTGTTGGTAGCTAGTTACTAAGCAAACTAGCCTGTATTACCTCTGTGAATAAGCACTGTTCCACGCCTACAAATAGATCAATAAATCTCTCCAGACTGTGGTTAAACATAATACATTTTTTAAAACACATTCAGGTCTTGAATGTGTAATTGTGCTAGCAAGAGGTAGGAAGCAAAACAAGAGGCAACAAAAGAAAGACAGTAAGAGGCAAAGTGAGGCAGTCGTGGTGACACAGGGCTTCAGGGTCTCTGGGTGATGAAAGGAAGACAGCCGTTTGTCACCTGATGTGTCACGTCGCAGTGACACTTAATGAAACGTCCAGATCAATAAATGATCCCATCCTTGCTCCTGGAAATGAAGGAGATCAGTCACTGCACTCAATTGCTGCCTCTCTGCCCCCCTCCCTCTCACACCCACTCTCTCTCTCTCTCTCTCTCTCTCTCTCACACACACACACACTCACACAGCCACATTAGCTTCCCTTGCTTTAATGTTGTAACACACTCTTAAAGAAAATTGCTTCTGCATTTCATAGTGATTGTACCCTTATGTGTTTCTGTCAGTCTTCAACTTAGGAGACAGCCAGAAAGAAAAAAAGGTATATACAGCAGGAACTGGGCCTATGTGTAATATTTTCTGCAAAATATTGAAAATAAAACTGTAGGAAATTAAACTTGTTAGATACTTTGAAATTAAATATATAAACTGAATGGTTAATATTAATTATCTTTATATCAGTGTAAACAGAATGGATGAATCTCTTGTCATAATTAAGTTATAGGCACAGGAGTACCGGGAGAGAGCTGCGATGGTCGAGTGAGCTACACAAAGAATGGAGTGAGGGAGTGGAAGTAGCGAGAACAAATGTTTCTCAAAGTTTTTGAATCACTGCAACCACAAGAGGTTCTTCATCATAAAGTTGTAACTGTGCACAAAAAAATTTCGGCTGACAGTCGTTGGAATAAACCCTCAGCTGGGTCATGTCACTATCTTACTGACTGCAAGCCACTGACCAATCCTGACTGTCAAGCTCTGCATACCCATCGAGGTGCTGACTCTTAACTTGTGATCAACAGTAGAAACAGGAAATACAGTCACACACTGCACTCCACTGGAGGAACTGAAAGCATAATTCAGTCTGAGCCTCTATATTTCTCTGTCCTTCTCCTCTCGGTTGCTCAGCAAATGGCCAGTGGGATGGCAGTGCCTGGGGTGCCCCCCTCTCAAAAGACAGATATGCCTTGATGCACCAGCAGCTTTAAGTACAGTTGAAGATGTCAACCTGCTCACACACACACACACACACACACACACACACACACACACACACACACACACACTGCATGATGTTATTAACCCCTGGCAGAGTGGGAGGGCTGTGTGTGTGTGTGTGTGTGTGTGTGTGTGTGTGTGTGTGTG
>OMKZ01033214.1:30658-58200 GCA_900302535.1 Neoniphon sammara | reverse complement strand
TCATATGACACAGACCACGTAGATATACAACAAAATAATTTTCTGGATACATAACGTTACCTCCGTTACTTCTCTCCGGCTCCTTTGGAGAGCTTCAAATCTTTCCTCCTCGTCCTCCAGCGAAGCTTCTGCTCCAGTCGGCCCGCTGGCACCTCTCCCTCGCCTGGCCCTGGCTGCACGGCTACCTCGGCCTCTCTGCCCCCTTCCTCGCCCTCTTCCCCTTCCTAGCCCTCTAACCCCCGTCCCATAATCAAGACTCTGACTCTGTAAACGGGGAATAAATACGCCAACACAAGCTCGCTATCATACTAAACGACTACAATTACTTCGTCCCGGCTTATATCGCCATGCTAAGTAGCTCGCTAAAACACGACCGCAATGTGGAACAAATAGCAGGTATATTTGCTATCTTACATGAAAGTCATATCCTACGGAGACTAAAGAAATACTATTTATAAAATTGTCTATGTAAACAAACCTCATCACTTGACAAACTAGTCGATGCGGACGTTGCGGTAGCCATTTTGTCCTCTGGCGGCTACCGTATTCTTGGACAGGGAGGAGCGGTGTGGGGAAAGGTTCATTTGGTTGCAATCTGCAGTCTGACCATTAGATGTCACTGAAAATTGCTCACTGTAGCTTTAAAAAGAATAAATTACTAAGGGCAAAGTGGTCAGCCACCAATGAAGACCTGCTGCTCTATATCTGAGCAAACGTTTGTCGTCAGTGTTAATGTCCGACTTCTGAGGCCTCAATAAGAAGCCCACTGTCCATTCACCTGCAGCCTTTTTTTTTTTTTGGCAATGTTTAAAATATCCAATCTCTCTAACTTTACACACATTAGTACCCGTTTCCTCACACTGAAATACCCGAATTTATGTCAGCCTATGAAAGACATCATAAGCATTCATTTGACACCCACAGAGTACAAATACATGGTTGAAATATTGCAATCCTGCACCTTTTTTGCACACAAACATCTTGGCTGTTACCTAAAACCCACAGGGAAATCCCTTATTAGTAACCAGCAACAGCCCGGTCTTGGCATCTGATTTGTCTCCCATTTTGAATGCAATGCCCCTTCACAGTGATGTGAACCGTTTGTCAGCAAAGTAAAAGCCCTACAGCTCCTGCATAACAGAATGAGTGCAAATAGGACATTGAACTCTGCAAGTGCTCAGGTTATTCCCAGCAGAGAATAGACTCATAAGAATAGTCTTAAAAGGGATAAGCAGTTCGGCCTTCTTTTAAAATGAAGATTATGAGAGGCATTTAAATAAAGTCTCTGAAAATGAATTGATGTGCATGAAAGGCATCCAGCATGTACTTGCCTGTCACAGGATCATGCTACCCCTGTTTTATCCTCAACACTGGTTCCCTGCTCATTTTAAAACAGCTGGGTGTGGGTCATAGCCAGATCTCACATATAATGAGCCAGACTTCCGGAAGACCTGTTAAAGGGGCTGAGGCTGGCAAAATGGGTGTAACCTTTAAAATCACATTTTTACTAACAGGCTTTTGTGTAGCAAGTACCCAAAGAAATTTTAACCCATTCTTGAGCAAGGCCTTCTTATTCTTCTGTAGTAATGTTTGTGATTAATGCCTGACATTTTTATTATGTCTTTTTCACTGTCAGTTCGACATTTTTATTTATCATTATCAAAATCATTAAAATAATAACTGAACAGTATTGCAGTAACACGTTTTGCATTTACTTTCATGCTGAGGAGTGTTTTGCTCATGAAAATCACTGAATATTAATTTTTGTGCTGTGTTTGCTTTCATATGGTTGTATAATTGATTTTGTGTTTTTTATCATGTCAGTTTGCTGATTAGTTAGCTGAGGACAGTGTGGATGGGTCAAACATTTCACCAGGGGCAAAGTTCGGCTTGGGACACATGATAACCGGGCAATTTGATGCCGACCCTTCAAAGCACTTCCAATCAGATTAAAGCTTTATTTGATTTGGACACCGGTGTGCAAAGATCAACGGAAGAGTCATTCAGTTAACATACTGTATTTTATACTCACTGAAATCTAGCAATAAAGGATGAGGTGTTTGTGTGGACTTTATTCCAGTCCAAATTAACATCCATTCATAAGACATGATCATGGTGAGCATTAATAAGTAAAGAAACATGTAACAGGCAACATTAATGTGTGTGAGTTCTTTGCAGGATAGATTAAAGCTCACACAAAATACTACACAAATTTCTCTTTCTTTCTTTCTCTCTTTCTTTCTTTCTTTCTTTCTTTCTTTCTTTCAACCAAGACAATTTAGCATCACCTAATGTTTTCCGTGCCCATCACTGTCCTGGTCCCATGCACGCTTCCAACAATAGGAGCCAAGCAAATCTCCATGGTCCTCTCCAACATTTCTTCCCTTTTTTCTCTTTTACTTTTGGGTTTGGAGTTCTTTCTTGGGGGTTAACACAGGGGGTGTTGTCCTGTTTTTGTGGGTCAATAAAGACCTTTGAGACAGTCATTTTGGGCTCTAAATAAACCTGAACTTGAACTTGAACTTGAACTCCTCTGTCCACAATTAGCGGCCGCTCCCTGCTCCTCCTACAGGAGAAACTTGTTTTGCTTACAGTGTGTAAGAAAGAAAAAATTATACTGGTGGACACATTCCCTGCTTTTTTGTATTGACATAATGACCTGCTGCATGCAAAATAACATGGATGTGTGTGTGGTTCTTTGAGACTGGTAGCTCTTTCCTTTGGCCATCCCATTCCCAGCAGCTTCCTCCTGTAAGCTGTAGAGGATTATCATGGTCATGTCCTGTTGTTCCCTGATCTTTACAACACGTTCTCACTCCCATCTCGTCAAACGGCGGCTTGGTCAGCGGCCCGACTCTTCAAACTGTGACGCTCTAGGTATCCCTGTAGCATCAGTTTTGGCCGTGCTGGGTTCTCCCAACCCTGACGCTCTGGGTCTTCCATTTACTCAACATCTCATGGTGACGTCACTTGCAAACAAAAGACAAAATGGTCCCAGTTTACATTTAGCTACAAAAACAACTTGATTAAGGTTATGAAAACAGTAGGTTTTGGCACTTAAATGGTCTCGCTTCACAAAGGAATCAAATGGGTTGGCTCTTTCTACTAGAAAAAATAACTGTCAGAAAATGCCTAGATGTATTATTAGTGTGCTGGTATTTTACATAAGGTAAAATTATATGTCAACATCCACTCCAAATCCACACATCTAATCAGAGTAAAGGTTACTGAGTTTTTAGTGTTACGTGTGATCTTTTCCATGCTGTTCTATAAAGACGGGAGTTCAAACTAACTTCTTTTGATTGGAAAATTTCAAAATAAAATTCACGAACAAATTAAAGCCAGATTATTGCTCTCTTCTTTGCAGACTGTCATTCACTGTGAATGACTCCACAAACTGTCCATTTACATTTGTCCAGTTTTTGATGCTTATGTAGAGCCAACAACATTTGTACACAAAAGAGACATCAAAATACAGTAATGTGAGTAAATGTAATTAGTCACTTCAACCCTTGGCTGTTAGCTGGTGAGTTAACGCTGTTTTCCAGGTGAATGAATTTCACTTCAGTTGGTAACTTGTAAGACAAGAGCAACATCAGACAGCATGAACAATATTTTTTTCCAATGTAGCAGCCCTGCGTAGCTTCCTCTGCAAAATGTGTGTGAATTTTAACAAAAATCATACACCAAAGGGAATCACTTAAATTAATTTTTGTTTAGAGAATATCCTTAATGGTCCCAACAGTAAACTTTAACAATAACAATAAATAATACATAATAAATAACAATAAACAATAAACTCAGACCTGGGTTGTATGTTTTAGTCATGCTTTTCACTTTACCATCATAACTTAAACCGCAAGTTTTTACTGCACTTGATTGCATCACCTAGTCTGTTGCATCAAAGTTTAGTAAAAAAATATTCTTGGTTTAATAAATAACTCTGTAAACAAGTACCGTGGCTTGTCTGGGTATATCATTAATGCAGTTTGGATACATTTCAAACAGGCTCTGCCCCAGTTTACAAGTACTGGGCTGTGATTTTTCACACCACAATTAGGCCATATTTATTTCAACATTTAATCATGTTCTCTTTGACCTGAAATAACTCCTAATACGACCTTAGACAACAATTCAAAGTTTTCTATGACATCTGAATGAGGTTTCATACAGAGCGAGGTTAGGACCCAAACTGTGGGTTGTAGACTTGATTTTTCTTTGATTCTCACATCACAAGCGTATTATTATGTTTTCCTTAGATTTAGTAGTAGGATAAGTTTAAATCCTCTGATTCTTGGACTTGGGTTGAAAGAGATTATGAAGCTCTGAAAAAGTATATGGGTCAGCTTTGTCTTACAGTCAACAAAAGTTAATACCTAACTTTTAGGACTTGGATGTGCATATATTTCAGAATTACTCATAGCCATGACAGTGAGACCAGATTTCCCATCTTTGGATCTCCAAATCAGAATCTATATATGGAGTATACCTTATTTATACATGTCCGCAATGCATTCTGATTTGCAGAATCAACTATCAACAGGAGGAGGGTAGCTCCTCCTCTGTGTTAGAGATTGAGTTTAAAGTATTTTATATATTTTTTCAATAACTCATTCAGCAGGCACTGGTGTTAAGAGGCAGCTTCCAAGAGCCAGATAGACCTGGAAGGACTCCAGTTTCCTGCCATCTTTCTTTAATGCACCTCTGGGAGGAGACAGCATCTGTGTGACGCCGATGGTTCACTTCAGCAGAGACAATGGGACAGTGTGAAACAAGGCGAGTGCAACTCAAGTCCAAGTGGTTTATAATAGTTATTTCCACTGGTCTGTTTCAATGCTTCTTCAGTTGGCAATGTAAACCGGAGAAGCTCAGGGCTTGGGATTTAGCACTTTTGTGAGAGAATTTGCTCTAAGTGCATTCCTGTAGAAACGCCGTATCTAAGCAACCAAAATGATAAGAGTAAATCTTTTGTGTCTGGGACTTGGCTTGAAAAATATTGAAGACCTCTGAGAAAGGCTATGGGGTCAGCTCTGCATAAAATTATAGCTCCAATATTTCTTAGTTGTCATGAATTTGTTTTATGCTTTGGCTCAGTACAGCAATAATGTTCTTTGTGGTGTTTTGCAAATAAAAGTTTGGATAAAAGTTGATTTGACTTCTCTTCCTCTTGGCAGAACATCCATGGCACTGGACCCTGGGTCTGTGTCCCTTCTAATAATTTCTTTATCTGATAGATGTAGAGGTTAACAAGTGCAGGTTTTCCATCACTGCTGCCCCACAGGCTTCAGTTGACAGGGTTCATCCACTTGGGAGCATGAGTGTGCTCTCCAATTTTCATGGCAGTCTGCCCAAAAGATTTTGAGATATCAAATTTGGCCTGAGGTTGGCACTAGAAGAAAAGTAATTGGGTCATCAAAATCAAAAGGAATCTCCCTTTGGGGAGTATTAATGCACTCACAAAATATGGCAATCCTCTAATCAGATTCAGTGATATCTTGTGTACAAATTTGACATTTTGGCCTGAATGTGGTGCTACAGGAAAGATCATAAGGTCACTAAAGTTGGCAGGGTTCATCCTCTGGGGAGCATGAATGTGCTCACCAAATGTCATGGCCGTCCACCAAAGCAACTGGTTGTACTGTCTTTGCTCCAAAACATTAATTGAATAAATAAATTACATATTTAGGAGCACAGAAATGCCTCAACCCTTTTCACTCTTTTCTTTCATTTACATTTTTTTATTCTTTTCTATTCTCACCACCATATATCACCACAGTCACCTCAGTTAACCAAGGCATCTTTCATTCTTCTTGTCCTGCTGGCCTTTCCTTTAGCACCTCCCTCAGGGCAAAATGTCAAATTTGACATCTCACCATCTAGTGGGCAGATGGCCTTGAAATTTGCAAAACACATTCATGCTCCCAGAGGAGGAGCCCTGTTAGCTTTGGTGACCTCATGATGTTTCCTCTAGTATTCCTTTGACATGAAGCCAGCGTACAGCTTTAAGCATACCGGGATAATAAACGTTGCTGCTATTTTGTGGTAACTGACAACTGTGCAGGCTTTTATTTATTTGTGGTTGTGTTGTCTGGATATTTTTTACTAAAAAAGAACATGGATTGTGAGAGTCTAAGATAAGCCAGCGTAATTTATTGCCTTAAATAACCAAAAGATTAATTCAGCACACATGGTGAAGTGATTACAGTTATGTTAATAAGAACAATTAGAATATTTGTAGCTTATTTTTGTTAGTATCAGGATAACACTGTGGGCTATACAATGATAATTTTGGCTGTGATAATTGTGAAATTTTCACATGGGCCCATCCCTGACTGACTGCAGTATTTATGTGTGACAGCAGAGATGTTCAGATCTTATTGGCAGCGTGTGTGATTCTGAGGAGTTTGTTCCTGGTTGGTGACTGCTGTCTGCCAGCTGTCTGACTGCTGATGGAGGTGCAGCGTATGATTTGTATGTTGTTGTATTTTGGAAACAGAATTCAGGTGCTATAAATAGAAAATGGAGCGTGAATGAGGCTGAGACAGTCAATGGACATCATGCCAGACCAAGACTCCACAACTAATCCATACAAGGGCAGCAGGAGGACAAAGTTTGGTATCAGCATTTTACTATTTGTCTAAATGAAGTATGTAAAGTATGTTGTGGATTTAATAGGTAAATTCCTGCAGGATCCAGTGGACTGGTGTGCAGACGGCACAAAGGGCCGCTGGCAGGGCAGGAGCGTCTAGAGATCATCAGAAGCCTGCAGCTTTCCCTGATGAGCTATATGAGAAATATAGATTGTCTGCAGAGGGAATAGCCTGCCTTTGGAATCTTCTGGAGCCTTATATTGCTTGTCAAAGCCATGTCATCACTTTGCCACACACTGGCTGTATTGCATTGTTTTTGTTTGTTTTTTTTCATACCAGATTGTTTCTGTATGCTGTTGGTGATGCAGAAAACCTCAGCAAACACAGAGTTTCCATGCTGTTGGCTCTCAGAGAGCTACTTGATGCGTTGGTATTGTTTCCAGGCCATTTATCCACTTTGGCTATAAAAGAGGGCTTCTATTAAACTGCAGGTACATTACATTAGCTGAGTATGGCTATCAGTAATAAATGAAAATTAATGTTGCATATTAAATGCGCTCAAATTGTTTTATAGAATTCTTGAGAGTGAGTTGATATTCCCATCACCGCAGCCCTGTGGCGATGGGAATATTTTGCAATAGAAAAATAAAAACAAAAAGGTTATTAGTATGCATTTATACAATTATAATTTTTTAAAAAGGCACCATTTGGAACTAATATCAGACTGTCCAGCGGTTTCTCCTCTCTTGGCCCGAGAGGTTGGGACACTTGAGGAATGCTGAGACCAGCCCTCACCAAACTCTCCCCAAATTTGTCTTTTGGGAGACAAATCTGTGCTGCCAGTTGGTCTTAACAAGGCACAATTCAGTTTGGCCCTGGCAGGATGTATTAACGCAGCCACAATCACATTGAGAAATTGTAAAAAAAAAAATGCAACGCCAAGTTATAAAGACTGGAATGAACTTATGACCAGTACAGCTTCATATGAAATAACAGTAGCTATGCTACAAGACTCTTACACAGAAAAGGAAAAGATGGCTAATTTCACTCAAATGTGAAGTATTCCTCAATTTTCTAGGGAACAGCAGAAGCCACGAGGCAATAAGATAACAATGTTTGTCATGTGGGTACTATACTATATGGATGTCTAACCTGCTGAGACCCACATGTCCAAATATTTGGGATTAAAATGATCTATCTCAAGATTGCCTGCAGCTATCAATTTCATTCACATTTTCTCTGAAACTACACATTCTGCAGATAAACATATCCAAATTCCAAATCCATCATGCAAGCACAACATACAAAATTAGCCAGTTAAAACAGCACTATAATCACTTGTTACAAGGCCAAAACAGACAACCAACCAAACAAAATGTCTCATAAGTCAGCAATGCAGAGACAGAGAAAGCTCAAGAGTCTGTAGATTCACCACATTTTCAAACTGAATCTGAGACATAAAGTAATCCATCAGGAGGTATGACAGAGTAAAAAAATAATTTTCTCATTTTCAACCAAAAAACTTTTTAAAATTTTCGCTTTCCCCAACATATTGTCCAAGACAGACCAATGGCAAAATATTTCACACATAAATCCAAACCACTAACATAAATGCGTTAGATGAGTTAGAGTTAGATTTCAGTGAAACTTCTCACATTTGTCCTTACTTTTGTCAGATATATGTAAATGTAGTGACAATAAAGTTGTATAAATAGACCTGCCAAGTGATCAGACGTGTAGCCCAAAGTCTGCTGAGCAACATGATACCAAACATTTGTCAATAGAGCAATCACACCTATATCTATTTCCAAATAAGTAAAGTAAAATTGCAAAAAAATAAGCTGGGCCCCATGGGGTTAAGAGTGTCATATGTCATACTGTGCTGTTTTTTTTTTTTTCTTGGTTTGTTTGTGTTTTTGAGCTCTTGTTCATTTCATCATTTTGTAATAGTTTAAGCCTAAATAAAAGTTTTTCATTTGTGAATGTTATTGGCTTTACTTGTCTAAATAAATAAATAAATAAATAATAAATGTCCAAAAAAAAAAGAAAAGAAGGCACCACAGTGTAACAGGCTTGCCTCCCTGTTTTCTGTTTACAGTTTTAGTTTTGTGATTTTCAGCAGGCTGAGCTGCAGTCAGGCCGTCTCATTAAGGGCCTTTCCTGCTCTGACCTGACAAAATGAGGTTGTGGCTAAAATGACGCTATGGCATGCATTATCAGTGAGACTTAAAATTAGATGGGGTTTTACTAACACTGGGATGGCATTTTGAAACTTGGAGCATAGTGCGTTCTGGATGATGTATGATGATCACTTAAAGATGAAAATGTCAGCTTGACTACCCTGTTTAGAGGATAGTAATTTACCATGTTGGATTGTCTCATAAACCTACAGGTGGAGGCCACATGCTCCAGGCGGTGTGGAGGATTTACATCTTTCCATGAAACAATACACATTAGAGCAAGGTGAGCAATTACTTATTTTTTCACAGAGCGCAGTTACCGAACCCATCACTGTTTAACCGCTGTGGTGACATCTTTTCATGAATAATTATGTGCACCTTCATTGTCAATATGTCCACATTCACCATCAGCTGTGACACCTTCCAAACGATGGGTTTACCCCTGAAGGCACACAGATAAGGTTTCTCCATCATCAAGAGCCTCCACCTGAGAAAAGATGTAAGTGGAATTTATGAAGTATATCCATTGCCCCGATCTGTAAACGCTTCTAGTGCAAATAACAGCTTGCTTTAAAGGTTAAGTTCCCTCTGTATGGGCTTCTGTAAATACAGTGTGTGCCAGCAGCTCCTAAAGCATCAGACTCTTCAGCTATAAATGAGAGTGTAATATAAAGAGCATGAGCACTGCTAATATGTACTTGCATCCCAGTTAAACACAACCTCACTAATAGTGTATATCCTGTATGATATGCGATTGATGATATTATGATTTTTGATTTTTATTTACTTGTTTCATTTTTTTTCTATTATCTGCATGCAGCATTTAATCATACTGTTAAAAATTGATATTAGGACTGGGTGATATTAATATTATATCATATTGTGAGACTAGGTGTCGTCTGTGATTTTAGGTATTGTAATATCATCATATACCATAAGTGACATGCAAGTGACAACAAAGTCAGGTATCAGTGGAAAGTATGCCTTCTGTGTCATAATAAGGCCGTGCATAAGCCTGTTTACTTACACATTTACACCAACATATCCGACTTCAATGTTAAAATCTTTCACATTTATCTGTTAAAAAAAAAAAAGTGAAAAAATCTTCCAGTGGGATGAGATAATCCCACCTTTTTCCAATGCAGTTTCACTTGTTTCAGGAATTTTATTATATGTTGAAACAAGGCAGAATAAGGCAAATCATGAAAAGTGACACTTGATTTAAGAAAATTCTTGAAATGAATTGATTAGTGGGATTATCTCATCCTACTGGCAGATTTTTTTAACCTTGTTTGGGGAAAAAAAATAACACTGAATATGAGTCTAAGTGATGGAGAATTTTTACAATGTTCAGTTTCCATGAGCATTACTCTGTAGCATTGGCAGCAACTGTGTTTTATACTGTTGCAATCATTTTTTATTGTTCATATTTGTCTGTTATAATAGTTTGTTCTTCCTGAGAAAATAAATCACTATCGGCCTGTCTGTGTCTCCTACGATTGGCTATTTGCCTCCAACGCTGGCCCCTGTAATGTGAACACACTCATGGCTGGATTGGAAAACCCCAGGTTGACAGAGAGAGTCGATAACCACCTCGGTGAAAAGGGTTATCAGGGATTGCCTGAAGCCAACTATCACACTGATAGCCTGATCATGATGAGCTCACTCGGTGTGAGAGCCCCTGCTCATTGGCTCTCCAAACAAACTCTTCACCTCCATTAAAGCTGAAGCAGTCGAGATGCTGGAGAGTTTCAGATAGCTTTCTGTCATGCTGGACAATCAAGTGAATTTGATCAACACGCCACCAACATCCGTAAACAGTTCCAGCCGAAGCTCTGCACGATCCATTATGTCGAGGCTTCCTCTGGACGGAAACTTCAAGGCAGCCTTCAATTTACTGCTTTCTGTCATTTGTTTTGGCTTGAAGAAAACAATGCAGTCAAACTGAAAAGAAAACATGACTCATCCAGTTAAACAAAAAAAAAAAAAAAGCTTTGTGGATTCTGAGGAGGCGTCCATAAACTGTGCAAAAATAAAGGACATCTTGCACAGTCTTTGAGTCTATGGATGCCTTTTCAAACCCTTTAAAAGAAGATAGAAATTATATAGAAAGCAGAGAACAATGCCAGTAAACTTCAAAACAAACTCATCTCAAATCTCAACTCAAAAAAAAAAAAAAAAGACTGTCAGAAAATTGAAAGATGTCAAAAACATTTTCATTTGGCTGATTTAATAGCAAAGAAGTGATATGATTGCCACCAGGTATGCAGATGGTATCATTTTTGTTTGTTTGTTTGTTTTTTAAATAAGTGCAAAAAAAAATTTCTGACAGTGTGATGTGATAATCCCATTTATTTCCAATGCTAATCAACTTGTTTCCAGAATTTTCTTGAATCAAGTGTCATTTTCTTGATCCTAGTGGGCTGATCTGCCTTATTCTGCCTTGTTTCAACAGATTTATACTTGTTCCCAGAAAAATTACTAAAACGAGTGAAACTGCAAGATTTTAACATGCCATGTGAGACTGAATGACTTGTTAAGATGGTGATTTTTGCGGTGTGCACCAGCAGAGTCAGCAGCTATTTGATTTCAGACCATTTTTAGCTCTAATAATCCCAAACGAGACTCTGACATTTTCTCCTGTTTTTTAACATGAGCTGTGAAAATGACATCAGCAAAGGCAGGAAGTGCTCCAACCTAACAAGTCTACAGGAGAGCGCCGTCTAGTGGCTTCCATGGGGTTCAGCAAAAACAGCCAAAAACGCTCTCATTCACTCTTTTTTTTATCCTGTACACAAACAAAAAGAGGGAAAGAGGAAAAGTGAAAAACATTTCTCATGAATTGTAATCTATTTTTGAATAATTTTGCCTTTTCCTGTTCTTTAAAGAATTATTTTAATGAGTCTGTGGTGAAGGGAGCCAATTAAGTCCTAGTCTAGTTTTGATGTGTTTATTAGTATTGCCAGGATGGATTTTTGAAAATGCTCTCTAATTACCCGATCAAACACAAATGAAACATTCACAATGTCTCCATTAAACATCTTTGAACATGTATAGTTATAAAGGAAACTTTGGATTCCTGCAGTAGGTCCCCTTTAATTGTCAACCTCTGAAGTTTGGAAGCTGTTACATATTAACCACAGCAGATAGTAAAGGAATTATATATCAGTAGAAGTACATTTTATTTTTCAACATTTTTATGAGCCATAAATGCCAGATCGATCAGAAATGTTCCACCAGATAAGGTGGAGAGGTCGACTAATGCATTTGTACTGACTGGGTGTCAGATACCGAGCCTCACCTCAAGATGGTGCCAGTCCTTCAGCTGTAACACGACCACGAGGGTGCAGGTTATATTGTGTCTCTATTTACGTAACTAATATGCTGCATGTATCAATATACACACACAACACAGCTGCAGTTTGTCAGAGTCTAATTACATGTGAGACGTGCTGAGTTGACTTTTGTCTTTTATGATTGTATGAGTGCAATTTTTGTGTCCACTGACCAAGCCAGAGCTCTGAAACAAAACTCAGGCTGTGGCTCTCTGACGTGGAAGGGCATGAAGAATTAATACTGCAAGTATTGAACTGTTTATAATTTGTATCTTTTCCAATTTCTAAGTAATGGAAAAATGCAAGTAATTTATGTTATTAAACAGGAAACATCATTTGCTCTTCAACTGAATTCACTGAATTTAGCTTCTTGATTTTTAGGCCTCTTGTGTTCTGTTTCTATTATTCTATTATTCTCTGTTGAAGTAACGTTGAAAACATGGGACTGAATGAAGGTTTTACAGACCAAATCAGTTGAATTTTCTTAGTCAAATGTTTATTCCAAAATAAAATAATTCATCAGCATATCCCAGTGCATTTTTTTAATTGCTTAACTATGCTCTCCAACAGATCTATAAAATGATTTTTAAACAAATCAATATAAAATAGTTAGCAGCAATGGGGCAAAAATTGGCACAGAAACTCTGCAATATTAAATGAATAGCCTACACTGCATGGAAAATTAAATAATCAAATTTTCCATCCATTTTGATATTTCCAAAGAGCAGCATAGCTTGCCAGTGTGTTAAAATAATTAATTGCGAGCTGAGAGAGCATCTGTTCTGTTCTCTCAGATCCTATCTGATTAAATCTCTGTTCCAAGGAACTGAACTCTGAGGAATTCAGGTGGTTTGCAAGCAACTAAACAAATGTGTTCAGAAGAAAGTCACAAGCAGGATGTTTTTGCTTTGCACATAAAGTACAAGGTTGCACACAATGAATGAAAAATACTGCAATCAATGAAATTATCTATTCTTGAAAAAAGTACCTGACCACAACAAATCTAAATTGATTTTAGACTCCTAAGGGGATGGAGGATGTGTGTAAGTAGTTTTGTACAGGATTAATCAGGTAAGACAAGATATTTTCACTTTACACAAAGACTAAAAGCCTGTGAGTTATATGCAATCAATAAAAAATGTGCCAATTAAAAAAACAAAAAACAAAACAAAAAAACTGCAATCAACAACTCCATTATCAATTACAGAAAATTCCACATTTCCTTCAATGTTTTTTTTTTTAACTGACTAAGGGAGGGGGTCGACAACCAGCACTTCCAGGGTGTTGTTGAAGATCACTCTGCCAGCAGACTCCACGCTGCAGTCTGGGTGGCGCAGCAGCTGCAGGACACCCGCTTTCAGCTCAGGGGAGGCCGTCTTGCTGAAGTTTTGCACCTCAGTGAGGAAGTCCAGCAGCAGCTCTCCCTTCTCGTCGTCCTCGGTGAAACACTCAGTGATATCAAACTGAGACGGCAGTTTGAAGCTCCTGTAGCTGCATCCCTCGGAGTCCAGGAAGCTTTTGATGTCTCCTGTGGTCACACACTGATCGATCTCCGCGTGGCACAGCTGGGTCTTGTAGGTCTGCCACAGCATTGCCCAACCACTTGCACCTGCAATCAAAACGAAGCCAAGCACATCAGTGGAGAAGCTGTATTTGAAATATCTGACTTTCAATGCAGAGCATGTATAATAGAGTTACTTCTGACAAACTTCTGACAAAAAGTCCTTTGTACAGTGCAAAAAAATCTCTAGTCTTAAAACCAAATCTTGTTTTACTGAAAACAAGTGAGGAAATCTGACGGCAGAATAAGATAATCCCACTTGTTTTCAATGTTAATCAATGGACATTTTTCTTGGAATGTACAAATCTGTTGAAACAAGGCAGAATAAGGCAGATCAGCCCACTAGGATCAAGAAAATGACACTTGATTCAAGAAAATTCTGAAAAAAAGTTGATTAGCATTGGAAACAAGTGGGATTATCTCATCCCACTGGCAGATAATTTCACTTGTCAGAAAATCAAAATTTTAAGAAAAATGAATCTGAACGGCTTGTTAGAATAGAGAGTTTCTGCAGTGTATATCAGAATTGGGCGGGAACAAGATACTTGCAGTGCAATGCTGATTACTATAATATTATTACTTTTGACAGTAATAAAAGGAATTTCTGTTTCAGTCTCTGCAATATAATTACATCTGAAGTGCTAATCAGCATTTATTCTCTCGCTAAACATCAGATTGAGGTTGAATTATCCAAAAGCTATGATTATCCCCATCTTCCAATTTACTTTTATCATAATTACTACTTCTCTGATCCTAAGATAGTTTATATGAGAACTGGTTGAAACACTGACTTTCTCTGAGTGGAAGCATTCCCACTGCCTCCATGAGAAATGGTAGAAAAGCTGACTTTCTTATTTACTACAACAGGTTTTTTATTTTATCAAGCAAAAGGAGAACATAGTACATCAACACTGTTTGGTCTCCCTGATCATTCATACAGAAACAAACAGAGCCAACTGAGTACCAGCAATACTTGAAGGTAAGAGAGGATGAAATCGCTCCTTTTGTAAATGTACCAGAAGAATACTATGACAACTAGGCTACTGGGACAAATTACTGCTCCCATAAGTACAGTAATACAATTACTCTTGAGATAAGTAATGAGTAATAAATAAAAACATTACTTTGTACCATGGCTTTAAACCAAAATTCAGCCAGGGCAGACTGAAGTGTGACACTTCCTCCATATTTAACTGACACAACCAAACAAAAGTTTATTTAAGTGAAATTTTAACCATAAATCTTAGCCAAAACCTTAGTCAAAACTAATGGAGAGGGACAGAAGATACTACATGTGAAATTCTGGCCTATGGAAACCATGCAGAAACACGTTGCACATGAACTGTCTAAAATTACAATACATGCATGGATCACCTGCCAAGCAAAACTGTGTAATTACTAATTTAAAGAGGCGTAGATGTCAACGCTGTTAGAATTCAACCAATATGCTTAAGACAAGTAAGCTTTTTACATAAAATAAATAAGATATTGGTTTGAATGT
This sequence comes from Neoniphon sammara, assembly GCA_900302535.1. NCBI lineage: Eukaryota > Metazoa > Chordata > Actinopteri > Holocentriformes > Holocentridae > Neoniphon > Neoniphon sammara. The sequence goes on along the minus strand of OMKZ01033214.1, from coordinate 43,033 downwards.
CAGACTCTCTCATTGACTCCCAGCCAAAAAAAAAGAACCAGTCTCCTCTGTCTGATAGTATTTTCAGTGAAAACGGATGTAGCGGGAATCCCATAGAACTTGAATGGATCCATTGAATCCATTCAAGTTCTGTGGGGAAACCTGTCTGTGAAGATTCTCAGTCATCCAGGTCATGGCACTTGTAAGTGCTACTGGTCTTCAAGAACCTCAAGCAAGTCCAGTTGCCTTTGTATAGCTCATAGAGGATGTAGAGGCAAGTGAGAAATATCACTTTGCCTGCATGCTGGCGGCTTTAGCTGCAATTTTAATCTTCCAAATAAATGCCAGTAACTTTACAATGACTTCTTTGCCCATTGATGTTCTGTTCCAGTTCTTGTTTATTTGTATGGATCATCAAGTTCCTATCTGGACTTTGGAGGGTCTGCAGCTGTGCTTGTACATGATGCCTCAGTATGTACTGTTCCCACCTGCAGGTACATATTGTGCACCTCAGTGATAAGGGAGCAGGGCAGACTCTGACCTGAGGCTGGGCTATATGGACAAAATCACATCATGATATTTTTGACTGAATACCAGAAGTGTAGGGATGACTACTGGTGCTTTCACAAAATATTTACATTTTTGATAAACAATCAGCAATGTGATAATGATGACTAAGCCGGTAGAGGCAAATAACTGAACAGCTGCAACAGTCTAATAAGTTCAGAAAATTTCATCACTCTGCTGTAATGCAGCCTTTAAAACCAGTAGAAGACAACACTTCTGCCATATCACGATATTACGATATCCAAAATCCCAGACGATACCTAGTCTTTTATCACGATATCGATACATCAATATACTGCCCAGCCCTTCTTTGACCTGGTGCTAGAGAGCCTGTGCTGTTCTTCATCACTGAAGTCAGCCATGTCTGAGTTTGGCAGCTGCTAGAACTCTGCTAGAGCTGCTAACGAGTTTCCTCAGTCAGTATGGATGCTGGTCTTTTACTTATTCCCTCATACATTTCATATATCTTCTCTCATTGAGCTTGCTGTTGTAGCAGCACCCCAGGTTTTCTGCTCTCATCAATTAATGGTTCATTTCAGACGCCCATTTATCATCACATCATCCTGGTTACTTAACATCTGACACGAACCTTATTAATTCAGACCTGCGCAACTCTCTCTGTTCTTGTCCCTCATATTGATGAAGGACCAGCAGAGAAGTGCTCCACCTGGAATTCAAACCTCAGTCTCCCGGTTGACAAAACTTATGTGAAGCAATCTTACCCCTTTCTATTCCTCTCTCTACATGGTAAATCACGTTTTTGGAGAGGGGCATCTCTGCAGCCTGGAGCCAGCTCTAAATAGGAAGGATTCATTGAAAAAGGAGGGAAAACTCAAAATGGGAGGGATAACTCCAACTAAGGCTGGGCAATACATCAATATTATATTGATATCATGATATAATATTAGATACTGTCTGGGATTTTGGATATTGTAATATCGTGATATGACTTATATACACTGTTCTATCTGCTTGGTCATCATATCCACATTACTAATGACTCAAAAATCGCATTGTGTAAATATTTTTTTTTGAAAGCACCATATTGTTGGTCATGCCAATAATATCGTCAAAATATCGACATCAAGGTATTCAGTCAATAATATTGTGACATTTGATTTTGTCCATATCGCCCATAACCAGTATTGGAATTAAACCTATGGGAATCCTCCAATGTTTCTGCCATAAGACCTCCCATTTGGAGGTCTCCGGTCTGCAGAAAAATATACTTGTAATTTTGCATGATGGTATATTGAAGCATGTTATCATAGAGCACGCTGTTTATAAGCAGTGCTTCTATGTATGAGCTTTCTTACTTCTTGTTTATGCATTTTTGTTGTGATCGCTAGATCTCCTGTGTTGTATATTTAGATTAAGACATCTCCACAATTGTGTCATGAGAGTAGATGCAGACTATACCTGTTTGAATTCAACCTTAACCCTAAGGCATCAGTGAATAAAAGATAAACTTTGAATGAAACCATATAAATTCCACATTTACCAGACACAAGAATGATGAGAAGCTTCCCGTTCTTGTTGAGGAGGCTCTGGAAGAAGCTCACAGTAGCTCCGGGATCCTTGACATAGTACAGCATCTGTTGATTCCACCACAGATAATGAGCTGGTAAGAGGGTTCATGAAGCACCTAATTATAACGCTATGGAAGACAGATGTTCTAATGGGATTAATTGGCATGAAACGCTGCCAGATGAATATGACCTAGATGTGTCACAAATACAGTATCAATGTGAAACCTGCATAATCTGGGCCAGGGACACTACGCTTACAGCACTGACCTGTATCATGTGAATGAAATCAGCCTTCTTGGTCATCTTTTTCTTTTTCCACTGCTCCTCAAACTCAGAGGCCGTCATCTGGTTCCAGGTAAATTTGATGAAATCCAAATCTGGTTTCTTTGACACTGTAGCTAGGGACAAAGCAGGCAGTTGTTAATTATAAGTTGTTAATAAATTCCTGTACATTTCTACTGCTCGGCAAATAAAGTGATTTAAAATTCAATGTATCATCCAGTACAGTTTAATTGACAGGCAATCTCTAGGAAATACAAACCCACAACAATGACTGCTTAGCATTAAATATAGACATAAAAAATAAAAAAACAAAACAAAAACAAAACAAACAAAAAATACACAAATGAGGAACTCAAGGGTTACCACTTTAAATATTCATCTAATCACAAAATTAACGATCATTATTAAAGGAATACTCCAATGTTTTAGGCAAGATCCCCTTTTGCCTACTTACCCAGACTGAGACAAGATGTTCAATACCATTTTCACCTCTGTACGTCCACCGGTTCGGTTCTGATGGTTAACATTTCGTGTTCAGTTAGCATAAAGACTTGAAGTTATGTTCTTAATTACAGATTGTGTAATTAAGAACAGAAGCTAGGCTAATGACTCCTGTAGACTTCAAGTCTTTATGCTAAGCTAACACAGAATGCTACCCATCGGAACCGAAGCAGTGGACATACAGAGGTGAAAATGGTATCGAACATCTTGTCTCAGTCTGGGTAAGATGGCAAAAGAGGATATTGCCCAAAATGTTGGAGTATTCCTTTAAGGGTATTCCAAATGGTTAACTGGCACATTTAGGAGCCTTCACAAGTAGAGCTATAAGTAAATCGTAGCCTATGTTCTCCAAAGAGAAATCATTTTTTAATGTTAGCTTAAAATTGGTTAAATGTTTTGTTAAATGCTCACATGCTGACAGCCTTGTTTCAGTTGCAGGATATAAAACTTTGTCCCTCAAGAAGATACTGAGCCATCACTTAAGGCTCCTGAATGTGATTTTAGGGCCAGGCGGAGGCACGGCAGCTCATTAATCTACACGATGAACATCTTTCACAGAGAATGTCTATGTTTTCCCTGGGTGACCTGTTTGCTTGTCACATTTGAAAATTTCAATGTGTTTCTTGTGCTGGATTCATCTTTCCTCTGACTCGTATTTGTGTGGGCTGCCATGGAAAGTTCTCACCGTCAATAATACATTTTTAGTAAACCTCATTAACGGCCTTTCATTCCCTGCTTTGCACATTATTTTCTTACAGCAAGACGGTACAGTAATTTAAGGGCAAAAAAAGAATAAAACTTTGGCTCTTTGCTGGTGAGATGTGAAATAACCTACATGATCACTGTCTAATGCAAGATGAAAAGGGAATAAAAGTTCAACAATAACATGCAGATGCAAATGAGCTTAAGAAATCAAATGTGTATGGGTAAATCGGAAAAAGGCTATTTTGCTCAAAATGTTGGAGTATTCCTTGTTTGTGTCAAAACTATTTAAGAACAGACAAAACAGTATATTTCAACATAGCTTTACATATTTGAACATCTTTAATAAATCTATGGCAGAGAAAAGTATGCCTATGAAAACTGTACCTCTGTACGTCTTTAGCTGCTGGCTGCTCGGCTCCACCACCTCATTATCCACTGTCACCCCTGGGTGCTTCAGACGGAGCTGAGAGAAGATCTCTAGGTCGATCTCACCTACAGGCACCAGCAACTGTTTTTTAACTCTCAGAACCACAAGTGAAATTTTCTTGCAAGTGAAATTTTGACCTCTTACTGCAGTAAACATACTCTTAAACCATTTGCCTAAAATGATGAGGGCACAATTTGAACGAGTCATTTGCAAATTTAGTTTAACCAGCCCACCATCACAATCACAATCCTCACAATTTAGCTGCAAAATTAGCATAGGAAATGTCAGATACCACCTGCCAGTTTTCCTGGAAATTATTAATTTTGGTTGCAATGATCACAGAAGAAAAAAAATCACCTCAAGTCAAAGCCAGGGGAGAATGAATGACAGAATGTCATTATAATTTTTTTAGGATCACTGGCCACAGGCGGGTTGCTTTTTTTTTTTCTAGCCCTTATTAAAGGTGACAGGTTGACGGAGTATCATGTGCAAAGAAGTCAATTTAGCCAAAAAGCTCATGCGGACAGGTGCTGACACTTTCTGATTAGATTGAGTAAGACCCTGTGAGCTTGTATTTATTATATCTGTAATAGATGTATAGTGCATTAGTGGACCTGCAGCATGACACCTTAGGTCAATTAAAATGACTGTCTTTGACATAACTACAAGGGTATGATGTCACTCATGGGCAAGTGTCAAGTAGTGGGTACTTCTTCTAAATGAATTAAATGGACAGTTTGCTTAAAATACACTTTCCCTGAGTGCAAACTATCTGAGTGACTTCGTGCTCCTTCAGGGTGGACAGACAGTTTCCAGATCGTTTACAGCAGGAGAAACAGCTAATGGGGAACGGGGAAATTCTTCTCCCCTGAGGGCTGTCATATCATTGTTTTTGGAAAGAGCTGTTCCTGTGCCGCAAAGGTCGTCCAGGTGCTCACTGTGCCGCATACAACACCAGGTACAGCGGTTAGGTGTTCTTACCTGCACCGCTTCCGACTCCAATGACATTTAGATGGGACTTTCCACCTCCAATGCTAAAGGAGAAACACAAAACTGTGAGCCTTTGAGACAGATGAAATTAAATTAATAACCAAATGCCAAATGTGGATAAAATGTGTCTGTGGCTTGTGATCTAGAGCTTCCCTAATACTGAGACTTTGCTTCATGCTGTGGCATATCCTCTTTCTTCCATTTCTCCTCCCAGCAGAACAAATCTCCTAATTTTTTACTGACTATCAATTTGCCTTACTTTCGATGCCTCCCTGGACTGCTTTGAAAATGTTATGTTTTTTAGTGAGTCTCAGGGACCAGAGAGTTCAGCTCAGTCCTCCACAGCATGGAAGAGGCTTCCTTACAGCTGAAGCTCCAAACAGCACATTTCAATGCAGTCGCTATGAGCTCCAGCTATAAGGAAACTGACCAATGATCCAGAGAACAGAGAACTGTTTTTTCTTGCTAGTCAGGGGGTGTCATCCTATTTAATTTGTCATAAACCTGTGGGTCTGTAAACAGTGATAAACTTGAACTTGATCATGCCAGCAGAAATACATTTCAGCCATACAGAGATGTGTGCAGGCAGGTTACCCAGCCAGTATGTCCGGCAGGATGTTGTGGATGAAGTCCAGCATACACTGATGCTCAGAGGAGCGCTCCAAAAACAGCTTGAAGGACTTCTGGTATCGACTGTCATCTTCAATCAGAGTCTTCAGTGGAAATGCCATGGCAGGAACTCTATCAAAAAAAAAAAAAGTTAAAGTGCTTATGTGAAAAAACTGTTTTTTTTCTTTGCATTTAGACTCCATCCTTGATGCTGAGTGTTCATTGCTGTTGTGCACTGCACCTCCCACAGATCGGCTGTCAATCAAACAGTGTGCCCAGCACTGTAACTTCTTTCCCCTTGGATTTTCTGCTAATGAAGTTTGAGTTTCTGTATGTGTTGCTCTTTTCTTTGTCTGCATGGTGGCTATTTCTGCTAATGCTAACTACCCAGTTCTGCTCTGAGCCCTATTCCTATTCATCTTCAATTTCTAATTGATTCCAGACAAACATCATGGAACCCCAGGTATGGATGGTGACAGACTGCCCTAAGAAAAATTAATGTAATGTTCCACAGTGTGTCTGTGCGTCTATAGTCCAATGATTCTCCAATGGGATAATATTCTTTAAATTTGTAAATACTGTAATATCTGTGTAGCATCCCTGTAAAATTCACTGTAGGGTTACCAACAGGGGTAAAGTTGGTTTCAGTTTGGTAAATTCAATATTCAGTGGAGTGGAGTGCTTTAGTAGCTTGTAAAACAAACGTTTAAAATTATATAGATGAATGTATTTGATCATTAGAAGAGGAAGCACAATTACCAGTGATTTCAATACCTGATTTCAATTTTTTTTTTTATTTTACCTGCATTCATATTTCTACAGAAATATTTATGTCTTTGTAAATATACTGTTCAATATATTATAACTTTCAAACTAAACTAATTCTCATTCGTGTTAGTTCTTGATCACACTGAACTGTTGAAATTTGAATGAATCAAAGTATTGATCAATATTATCTTAACAAGAGAGGGGAAATAATTGTATTCATTTCAAAATATATGATTAATAAGAAAAAATCCATAAATCTGATTTAGGATCTAAAATATAACACATAAACAATTAATCAAAAATATAAAAAAATAAATAAATTTGGTTGGGCACCTTCATGAGGGAAATGAGCTACTGAAACGTCAATGCTTGGAGGAAAAAAATCCAATATGAACCTGACTTCATTCCGGCAGATTATATCGCTCTCGGCTGTGGCGTCGCCCAGGCTGAACATGCCTACAATGAACACGATGTAGAACATTTTCATCGTGACAAGGCCGTAAGAGCTAAATCATTTTCTGCTGAGAGGCCGCCAAACAGAGGAGCAGAGGGGCTGTTAGCTCATTCTAGCCGGCTGATCTCGGTGGATTTGATCATCATGCCGCTCGGTCACACACTGTTGGCACACTGATCCTGTAAGCGCACACAAGTTGTCGCTTGCTCAGTGAATGTGACAGCCCTTGTTTGATTCGCTATAGCCACACAGCATTATGCATTGGGTGTTACGCTGCAGACAGGCAAAGAAAACAAAACGGGACATTAATATTTTCACTTACGCGTCGTGGAGAAACGGACAAGACGTGCAGAGAAACGAGCAAGACGCGAAGACTGGAATAAAACCCTCCCACTAGTGTCACTGCTTCCTCTGAAGAGGTGTCAAAGGTGGCTGAGGAAATCTTTTGAGGAAATGCAGTTCTGTGATGTATGCCAGTAAGACTCTGCACAAAACAGAGGCGGCTCTGCAGCTCCACAGGCGATGGGGCCAAATTTATTTGAGCATGTCCCCCCACTCCCCCACCCCAGGCAGTTTGGTGGCTTTTATTGTCCTCAAGCTTAACCCATTCATGACTAACGACTAGACATACCTGTGTTAAAGAAAGTTTCTGTGAGGTGGAAACACTAAATTTGCAGGAGACTGTCAAGACATGTAGCTACACATGACAAAATCATATTTTTTATTTCACATAGTTATCATGTATTAACTGGTACACAAAATTGATTTTTTAATGCGAAAAAATAAATAAATAAAAAATCACAATGAAATTTATTTATTCATTCATAACATTAATTTGATGTACTAAATATCACTTGAAGTTTGAAGTTTGTTTGAATCCAACAGAACCAATCATTTGATATAACTCCTTGTAGTTTTTGAGATACAGCCATTTCTGTATCATACTGTATTTAGTCGTTAGTCACATGGGGTTACTCATTTTATCATTTTCATAAAAACACCAGTGGAAATACAGGTTCCTATGATCACATTTATGCACTTAATGACCAGATAGACTCAAGTAAGAATTAATGATAAAAAAAAGCACTTTTCAATGCATTTCTATGGAGTTTGCCAGTCTGTGGGGTTTCTATGGAAAAAGGCTGTATTCTGATGAACTAATGACCTCTGCTCCTTTTTGAGGTGTCTCAACCACTAACACACACACACACACACACACACACACACACAAACAGGGAGCGAATAACCCCTAAACCCAGACGCTTGCTGCTACATCTTTGGTCTTTGGTTTTTGAAATGCAGGTGCAGGTGTATTTTTTTTCGATCGGTCCACAAAAATGTCCTCATCCTGTGGCGGACACAGTTTTCGCCCTAGGAGGCTGAAATTTGGCATGGACGTCAAGGGTGTGTGTCTGTGAGGGTGTGTGTTTGTGTTCATGCCAATCAGCAAAAATGGGGCGTGACAGTGGGAGTGGCCTATCACAAAAAGGCGCATAACTTCTAAACGGTAATATGGCTAAACTGTAGAAAGAAAGACACTCACACACACATAGACAGACAGACAGACACACACACACACACACACACACTTTCGCTGGTGACGGTCAGCCCCTGCCCCTACACTTTAGCCACACCCCCTTTCCTAACTCATTAACCGTTTGTTTTAGGCACTTGTGGGAGTCATCATTTGACTAAGCAGAGTTCTCTTTTCTTTGGTGACAGTTTGCCCCGCCTGCTATACTTTAGCCACGCCCCCTCTCATAACTTATGAACCATTTGTTGTAGACTCATGTGGGAGGCATCACTGAACTCAGCAGAGGTTCCTTTTTCAGATGTGTGAGTTACCGTCTCATTCTATTGGTCCATCAGTTCATTCGTCCACAAAGCTGTGCCCACCCTATTGCAAACCGCAGCTTTCTACCTATGAGGCTGAAATTTGCCATAGAGGTCAAGTGTTTGTGAGGTTGTGTGTGTGTGTGTGTGTGTGTGTGTGTGTGTGTGTGTGTGTGTGTGTGTGTGTGCGTGCTTGTTTTTCACAGAGAAGGGTACTGTGTGTGTTGGAGTGTTCTGACTGAGTGACCTAATCTAATCTGACCTAATAATCTAATCAATAGCAGCATTACCAGGAAATCAACAGGACAGAGAACAACACCAGTGAGAGAAAAGGAGGTTGAGACAAAGTATCAGAGATATTGAAATACAGACATTTTATTCATATTGAAAATAATCCCATAGGAGTACTATATGAAGTGTCTCTAAGGTCTGTGTAGATGTGTAATAGATCCACCAGGCACTTTGTTGAACTTCTTTACTGTTCTTTATTAACTTCATGTTACATCTCACACATCTTGGCTAGCAATACGGGCAGAAGTGCAACCCCCCCTTAAGCCCCTGTCGCTAAGCAGCCATGACAACACATTCTACATCCCTCTTCTTTAAACCTTGTCTACATGAACATAATAAAGATACTGAAGAAAGATTTTTTTTTCCTTTTGAACTAACAGTCCACACGTATTGTGTGAAGGAATTTTCAACAATCCAGGCAATAGCATACCATAAGATAGGAGAACGACTACATGGACCAGTCATAATATCTAGGGCTGGGCCTCGAGACCCTTCCATATCTAGTGATGGTGTGAGCAGACCCCTCCTGTGCTGCTCCAGCCTGCTGGGAATGCAGTGCTGAACCTGAGGTGTGGCAGTTACTTCGGATGGGGGCTCAGTAGCACCACCTTGTGGCCAGTATCAAGATAGGTGGATTGTTGAGTCTCTGTTTGGTGTCGGGTGAAGCCCTCTGTCATTTGCAGGAGATAGCGGCGGTTCAATATGTATGTTGCCTCCCTGGATTTGACGTAGTAGCTGTTGGGCTGTGGAGCTTTTTTGATCGTTTTGTCATAGCCCCATGCCGTTTGCATCCTCACCATTTGTCCTGGATGCAGAGGTTGCAGCACCCGTGCTGAGTTGTCGTAATGTGCCTTTCCCCGTTGCCTGATCTTGGCCAGGGCAGACTGTACATGAGACTGAACCGTGGGTAGCAACATGGACTTAGTCATGGGAATGAGAGACTGTGTGTGACGTGAGAGAAGGCATTGGGCTTGTGAGGGCACACCATCCCGTGGGGTGTTGCGAAGACTGAGAGAGCTGCATAAAAGTCGGCCCCAGTATGGGTGCATTTCTCCAGGAGGTTTAGCAGAGGCTCTTTCTGCTGGTCCATTTGACTGGGAATAGTTGGGGCTGCTGGTGATGTGTGAGAAGTCCCGTGTGTGTGCAAACTCTTCAAAGTCCCTGCTGGTGAATGTTCTGCTGGTGACATTTAATCTTTGTGATGATTGTGGTGTTGGTGCAGTTGTGTAGCTGGTTGACCTCAAACCCTCCGGAGTACAAGTCTAGAAGCACTAAGCACTCTGTTACACCACTCAAAAATGACAGCCGCAGCAACGGACCATGGCAAATCAGGGACTCGATGGAGGAGTAGGGGTGCACGGTGCACATCTGGCCACCTCCCTTTCGATGTCACAGTACACTGAGGGCCAAAACAGCAGTCTCAATGCCAAGGTGTCCCTGGTGGAGTTACTGCATGCAGGTGGTAGTCTTGGAGAGCATGGGGAATAAATCCACCAGGCACTTTGTTGAACTTGTGTGGTGTTCTTTATTAACTTCGCGGTACGCCTAACACATCTCGGCTAGCAATAACTAACTGCTTCCTGTTCTCCAAGTGGAAGTGAAGTGCAACCTCCCTTAAACGCCTGCATGACAACACAATCTACAGCCTGTACAATGTCAATACTGGACCAAATAAAAAAACTTCAACAGATTATCATTTATCTATTTGAATCTATACTGTAAGAATCCAGACTATGTATCAAAAATTATGAAGATCTGAGATTCCTAAGCTATAGCTCTAGAGGTGTTTTCATGGAAAAAAACAAAACAAAAACAGCATCCCCTTGTGACTGACGACTAAAGAAAATATTAAGAAAAACTTGGTGCTGTAGCCTCATTATACTTTGACCAGTTGTTATGTCCCCCTTCAACACGGTCTAGGGGTACTGGGGAACCGACATATGTAAATGAGACCAGGTGGAAAGAAGACCAAAGTCAGGCAGCTGTAGATGAAAACAAAAATAGTTTTATTCTTACCTACAACAATGAAGGCAAATATAAATGAAACAGAAATTAACTGAGAAATCAAAATCAACCACCCTCCCACACCTGGGAGTAAACACCTCTATTACTGAACCCGGTACACACGGGAGCACAATACCCTCTCACAATGTCAATCAATATGGCTCATATTGTAATATTGGATAAAGGGCAAGCAGCAGGGTGTTCAGTACAAACTTGTAATGATAGAAATGCCCTACGTAAAAGCAACTGTGGAATGAAAGAAGATAAAAGACAGCTGTATAATTATTTCTTAACTATTTCTCTTTATTTTACTATTCTATTTAAACATGCTTTTGTTGATGTAGCTTTAAACCCAGAAATCCTTCATTGCCTGTAAAGATTTCCCCATTGTGGGAAAGTCAAAGATGCAATAGTGAAATAAAGAAAAGCTTCAATAATATTAGGGCCATTGCTGTGACCTCTCTCTCTCTCTCTCTCTCTCTCTTTTTCCCCGCCCGTCACGAATGGGCGGTGCTAATATCAGCAAATTCCCTTTAAAAGTCCTTAAGGGAATATCATACGAATATTTTTGGAGAATTATAGCCATCTGTGCCACATGTGAATGAAAAATAACCATTGAATTTGAAAAAGTCACTACTGAGTATCACAGACAGACTTTGAGTTCCTACAGGAATATTATAGAGATACCATAGAATACAAAAAATACACTAAAATAAGATCTAATGAATATCATAAGAATATTATAGGAGTATTACAGCGATGCACTATAGGTGATTTACAATCACCACTGAGTGTGATTAACTGACTATAATATCATTATTGAGTACAGAGAGATTGTAAGACCCAGTAAAATTATTATAGGACTATTATAGTGGCACCACTGGACATAAAAATACCAACAAGTACAGTGAAGTAACTGTAAACTCACTTTTGAGAACCACAGACACAATAAATCCTATAGGAGTATGGCCATTAATATGGCCAATTTCCATTGTAAACTGTGAAAAATGAAAAAAAAAAAAAGTAACTCTAAGCATTCAAAGTCTAATATCTTTTTTTTTTCTTTTTGCAAGAGGATAGTCAATTTGAGACTTCAGACAAACAAGAATAAGGCCAGGGACCTAGACTGGATTGTAACAGACTGCCATTTGATAAATTTTAACCCGGGAAATGAATTCTGAGAGAAGTGATTCCTCAAATATGATTTAGTAGCCTAAATGTCCGCAGTCACTGAGATAAGAGTATGGAAATAACCATTTTTATTCATGCACTCATGCTGTACGACTTAATACCCAGGGACCTCAGCAGATCCTCAGACCCCACTGTGGGAACCAGAGCTTTTGACCAGCTTCATGCACAGTATTCCTCACAGGTTTGCATGATTTAGTGAGCACTGTGAGGTGTGGTGGGCAGCAAACTGTCTCAGGTCTTATATT
>OMKZ01033214.1:14586-30624 GCA_900302535.1 Neoniphon sammara | reverse complement strand
TATCTTATTCTACAGGTGGCAGCGCTGCAGGACTCAGTCAGTTTGGATGACACCTACATCAGTTTTGAATACAAATAAAAAAATTTAAAAAAGGATCCTTTGGCACTCTCATCTGTAGCAAAAATATATCTTAAGTTATTGCATTAAGTCATGAATAAAAGCTCTAACTGGGCACCAGCAGGTCTACTTTGTGGCTCCGCTTGGCCGTCTTCAGGGTGCAGCAAACAAAAACTAAAAGGGGCACCCAGAGAGTGCATTACTCACACACTGCATGTTTGACAGGTCAATGCTACAGGACCAATAATGTGTGGAAAATTTTTAAATTAGTTCAACCTTTCAAGGTCACTGAAGGTCAGGGGTCATGTGACCAATCAAAAGGTCGTATATGACCTCATACTAGTGTTTAATAGTAACCATTTGCCTATCTCGTACCAATTCACTGATATGGCCATTATAAATATTCCCTGTGACCTTGACCTTTGACCGATTCTTCTCAAAATCGAATCACTTTTTCCTTTCTTGACCCTTAACACTTCCACCTAGTTTGGTACAAATCGTATCAAAATTGTTTGCATTATGCTGTACGACACACACACACACACACACACACACACAGATGGACAGGACCAAAAACAATACCCCCACTTGCACTACCACGTGCACAGGTGTAATAAGATGAAATAAAAAAACTTTTTTGTTGTTTTGTTTGCTGCGCCCGACAGAATTTGAACTGGGCTGCAACACATTGGTGTTTTATTAGAGCTTTTCATTTTGACTTAATGCAATAATGTCCAGTCTATCCTTGCTTGGAGAGTGGAGGACTGTGCATGGAGGTTTTTCCTTTCTTTGTGGCATTCATATGTGGGTATCCAGTATGCCCAAAAAGCAGGATAGAAAGAGCGTTCCTGTACCATTGAATTCAATACTGATGACTCAGACTTGTTCTCATTTGATTGGGCTTATTGTGAAACTTTAATATGTGAAAGTCTCTGCCTCAATATGTCACGGACTTTTATTTGAATGAAACGACTGAAACCCACAGTCTAAAGAGTCACCATTATAACCACCTTGTCGCTCCATGGCAGCGAACTACAGCAAAGACGGGGAGCATCTCGTGTGCGGCAGAGTGAAAACGTCATGGACCGATCAGGAAAGTGAACACAAATAAATGATTTATAGAAGAGTTGAAATTTGAAAGTAACACAACCTGGGATGATGTTAATATGTTGATGGGCAGCAGGTTCACTGTAACCAGCTCTGTGGTGTCCAAAGATTATTTTCCACGTAGCGCTAGTTAATCTGTCTGCATCTGTGTTTCTATCATGTATCGTGTGTGTGTGTGTGTGTGTGTGATACTTTGGATATTTCTCAATAGCAGCGTCTCCAGCAGTGACAAATACAGTGTGCCTGTTTCTACCATCCACATGGATACCATGTACATGTAATCCGTTACTACAGGGTAGTAACGGATTACATGTAATCGGGATTACATAATCAGATTACAAAAAATAAGTAACTATAATCAGACCAGATTATATTTAAAAAATGTGTAATAAGATTATATTTAAATTGTCAAGGATTACTTGATTACATTTGATTACATTTATGTAATTAACATTTATGTAAGGGTAATTTGATTTGACCAACACTGAGATGTTCAAATAAAAAATAAAGGATATTAGTGGAACTCAAATTAATGCGGCTGCATCCATTTATTTATTATAAGGTGGAATACTGAAGTAATCCAAAAGTATTCAGATTAGATAAATTTCTTTTGTAATCCAATGGATTACATTACTAATTACAAAACTGCCATGTAAACTGTATTCAGTATCTGACATTACATTTCAAAGTAATCTGACCCAACCCTGCATCACAATATATTAATTAAAAACATTACAGATTTCAGCTTTAACATGACAAATGTTAATCAAAGTTCTTTTGATTTGTTATAGCATGGATTAATTGAACTCAAACTGGATTAACTGAACATGGATGTGACCTTGGTGACTCAGACTCACTGGTCCTGGGATTTGACTTGGGCTTTAGGTTTTGTGACTTCAGCACTGGCTGCTGGATCTGCAGCTTGAAAGTGACAAACAGGACAATGAAAATCAGCAGTCCTCCTGCTTCTCCATCCTGAAGACAGATGCGTCCGTTAATGGCAACTTCGTTCACTCTCTATCCTCTAAATATTCATTAGGCTTTTGCTCTGCTCTCAAATCAGCCAAACTACAGTCTATTACACTTTATTAGAATGATTCAGCTGGGAGGTAAAAGATAAATCATAATTTAAATGGAACCCAGCCATTCCAAAGGTGTTCCCGGATCCTCTCAGAAACTTGCAAATATGTCTTGAGAGGTACTAAAATGAGATGAATTAGACATGACAAGATCGGACTGTCTCCTTGCCACAAATCAGACGGCCGTGACACAACCGTTTGAATTCAACCTTCTCTTAAGCAAAAGTGACAGTCTTAAATAAATGAATTAGATTAGACAAAAGATTTCAACACTATTTCCCTCGCAACCTGTGAACATCCCGGGACTATCAGACCGGGCATCTGACTGGATTGCGAGATGAATCTTATCAGCTGCTTACATAATCTGGGCTCTGCCTTGGAGCCTGAATCAGTAATTATAATTTATCAAGACACGAGAGCCAAGGAGTCAGCGGAGATCACAGCTGGCACTGAGAAACGTGAAGCTCTCTTAAAAAGACCCGAGTTGAAATTGGGATTAATTTGAACTCTGGAGAAGTGCAACAAAGAGAAAAAAAAGGATGCAGTGTTTTTTTTTCCACAGAGTACCACAATTTATTTGCATTTTTGTCCAGCTCTCCATGTACACACAATAGTAACACAAATAGCATGGTATTACTGTAAATAATGACTTAACATACTTTTCTGTTTTTCTGTTATAACTCAATAGAAACGTTTATTAGGTCAGATCTCTCTGAAGGTCAGCGAAGGTTTGGCCGCACTTTGGAAAAGAGACCAGATCACTTGCTTATTGGTTAACTGCACAGTCGTTAACTAGAAATTACCAATATTTCACAAGTGGGTTTTATATTAAGTTATCAATTTTCCACATTTTCCTTGCACTGGCCACGTTAACGGAAACAGGAACGGAGAGTGCCTGAAACAAACTGCTGCCAAACGTTCAGCAACTTAGAAAACAGAATTTTGCAAGGCCACTTGGAGCACTTTCTCCCAAAACAGATCAAGCATGCATACATACAACCGGCTGTTGAAATAAAATTGTTACAACAAGTAACAACCATATTCAAACAACCAAATAGATTATAGTCATTGGTAAAAGACATTCGGAATGAGTTCAGTTCACACAGGGCCAAATCTCCGGTTTTGGAGACAGAGAGATGAGGGACAGCATCAACTCCAGTCTGTGTCAAATCCACCTAGCAGAAGTAACTTCATTCTCTACTGGGTCTCATGAATAATGCACTCAAGGATCCATGTTAGGATGGATTCAGAGAAATGTGGTTTATGCTCCACCAAAGTGCTTTGGGATGATGCACTGGCAATCAAAATCGGTGATGCTTTGCGAGTGCAGTGTGGACATTTGGAGAATTTTTCTGGCCAAATAAAAATAGATTTTATTTTTGTGCTTGAGACAGAGAAAGAGAAAGTTTATCATAATGTTGGCTTATAGACAGGCCGGTGATAAGAAGTACTGGAGGAAAAAAGGGACAAACAAACAAACAAAAAGGAAATAAATAGCCCACTGTATGTGCTCATAAATGTTTGACATTTATCAGTGTATATCAAAGCCACCGGGCTCCTTTGCCGTCTCTTTCATGTTATTAAGTCCTAATTTTCATGGTGACCACAGAGATATTTACCTGGCTTGCAAACAGCAATATGAAGTGAAAAGAACGGCATTTCTAAAAAAGTTTATCGTCCTTGCTATGTGGAGTCTGTCCTTGTATTGGGATTTAATGGCACAACTTAAAAAGAACATTACTGAAATGTGCCTTTATGCTGATCACTAGTTTATTTCCAAAACTAAATGAGTTAATTTCTTGTGAGGTTCATCATTCTGTTTCCTTTTGTGTAGTTTTGATCAGAAAATGTGCAGGAGGTATTTTGATATTTGTCGCCCTACGTGTGTTTATGCATTTTGTTTTGCTACATTATGTTGAGAAAATTATCGACTGCATTTATCAGCAAAGCAGTCTGCCATGCCGCGGGACAAATTTCACACGAGATTCGGAGTTTGTTTCTCAATTCATTTTTTAGTGGCCGAAGAATCAGGGAAGCAAAAAACACTCAATCATCTGCAAACTCAAACACAACTCAAGGCAAGCCTGCTTTTGGTTTACTGTTGAGAGTCCAAACATAAACATCATATGGCATCATCAACAAAAACACAGTTTGACAGCAATAACTTGCATTACAATGAAAACACTAGAAAAGTTGTCTGAAAGGAAAACAAAAGTCAATCAGCACTAATGTAGTGCATAAAGCATCTTGTATATTCTCAGATATTCAAAAAAGGCTGTTCGTTTACCCAAAGACCTGTGACATTTCCTTTGCAAATGTCCTGGAATGATCTAACGCCCTACAAACCAAATGTCAAACGTCCCACTGCTCTGACTCTGAACATCACGGCTGACGGCGGCTGCTGACCCAGAAACGGTTCGTCTCCCTCACATCGCCCGAGTCACGAGGCGAGGCGGCCCCTGTGTGTGTTTCTTGGCACATAAAAACTCCAAAACCGACACCTGAGGATCCATGTGGTCTTTGCAGCGTCTAACAAGACACCGTCTCTGAGGGGTCTTGATGTTTTGGAGGGTTGCAGACAGTACTCTCTCACCTTGTGTTCACATTATGAGCAGCTTGACAAAGAAACAGTCACTGCAGGTCCATTCATTCATTCATCAGCTTATGTTGACCGTGGCTACTTCTGCTTCCTCTTCTTCAGTGAGGAAAAGTTGGCCCCGGTAAAAGGTTTGGGCTACACTGCCCGTCAGCAGCAAATCATATATGAGAACTGGTTATTTGTCCACCCAAATGTGGCAACACTATTGGCACTACAGCAAACATTCACCTGGATCAAACGGGCCAACAGTCAGCAGTAAGAGACGGGCGATGTGCTTCCTAACAATCTGAACGCAGTCTGTGTGTGAGAGGCCGGGTGTGTCCTAGTGAGGTATAGCAGCCTGGTTACATATCCATGTCACCGTCATACGCCAGGGTCAAGGGCTTCTGTGGCGGGGGGGACGTCTTCGTGGTTTTGGATGGCTTGCTGGAAGAAATAAACACAAACAGGAGAGAGAGATTAGACGACTGAATGCATCTGACTTTGTCCCACAGGGCAGTCAGTTACACTCAACTGTCAGAAAATACTGTCTGAAACATAAGTCATCACTTGGCTGTTACTTGATCCACAGAAATATAACTTTGATAATCATGTAATTGTTTTAGTCGTTTATCAAGTAAAAATACCAAATTTGCCGGTTAGTTTCTCAAATGCCAAGATTTTCAGCTTCTCCACAGTTTATATCATAATGAAATGAACATTTTTGTTGTTGTTGATCAGACTAAGAAAGCAATTTTGAGACTCATGTTGTGCTCTGCTAACCTCTGATTAGCATTGTTGACATTTTACAGATCAAATGAGTGATTACTTTAAAAAAAAAGTTGGTACATTAATCAATTATGAAATTAATTGGTAGTTGCAGTCTTAGTTCACACTGCCCTCTTGCACAATGCATGAGACCAGCAGCAGGTTTTTCATGTTAGGGAGGCTGTGAAATGGTGCATAGTGAGAAATCCTTTGAGAAAACAATATACGTACCAGACTAGGAATGATAATGCAATAAAGAACAGAATTAAGATGAATCCGACAGCAGTCACGCCGTAAACCCACAGCTTTAGTCTTCCATCTGTGCAATCAGAAAGCAGCAGCTTTAATACAGAATATTGGATATCTGTCTACATCATTTGTCTGGAAATCTCTACCGCTTGCTTCCTCAGATTCCAGAGGAAGAAACTACTATGTTAACTTCCCTTTCAAATACAGAGAAGCAGTTATAGAAAAATAAAATATCCATGTCAAAATCTAAAATAAAATACCCGAATAAAGTCTCATAGGGCATACAATGGTGAGACGGGGGGAACAAATAAAAAACAATAAAAACCATATTCAGAAGAGCTAGAATGACCTCCCGCCCCGGCCTGCCGATGCTCAAGCTGCAGGTCTGGTCTGAGGCTCGGTTTCAGTACCTGGGCCAACGGGTCGTAAGCTCCACTCGTTGAAGAAGTCCTGGGCCTGCGACGGCCCCGGTTTTAATCTCCCAGAGTTGGTCTTCACATCGGCTTTCTTGTTGTCCGCCCCCGGCGTTCTGGTGCAGTAGTCCAGGAAGCCGTGCGTGGTCATCACTTCGGTGTAACCCTTCTCACACCCACACACTCCGCTCTGCAGGGGGGGGGGCAGACCAAGCTCATTCACAGCCAACGCGATCGATTGGCGTGATCATTACTTTCCCATAGCCACAAAACACTGCTGACACAAATAGTCTGTGATGTATGGGGACTACTCCACTCTTTCAAAGGCAGTCTACTATTAAAGTGACGTTTGATTTATCCCGACTCTAAAACCTTAAACCATGTTGCTCAGTGGCCGGAGAACGCCACTGGCTTTTCCAGGATTAGGGGACTCATTTGCACCGGGGTCGGACAGGTTAAAGGCACACTTGCACCAAATGAAATATCCATAATGTCATTTCAATATTTGGTGTCAAGCATGGCGTGGTCCAGATTTGTTTAATTTTCCGGGCAGTTTATGTATTAAATTTCAAAATACAATTAATTAAAGTACACCTCAAATGCTGCCTAAATAATGGAAGGTGTAAGCTTCAGTGCCTCATAATCATTATTTTTGCTGCTTTAACTGCAGTTACATGAGGAGCACTCTAAGGGGCAGTAAAACTTCAAGCTTAAACACACACTTTGTCATTTTCATTGCCCACATCCAGGTGTACAGTGCTCCCTCACTCACAGTGAGCCTGCAAGCATCTTTCAGCAGTCTTAATTTGATAATCCTCTAATGGCTGGTTCTTGACAACTGGAAAAGAACTGGATCTGTGAAAATCCATTTACACTCCCCACCTCCAACGTGGGAGCAGCAATAAGCAGCAAACACTAAGGTTGGGTACCGAACTCGATACTTTTAAGGGTACCAACCAAATTACATTGGTACAACAGAGGACCGATTCATGTTCGACCAATCGGTGCCAAATTTCGGTACCTTGAGAGTGGGCTGTACTGTGTATTCATTTAAATATTGATGATTACTTATGAGCCTTTTGAAAAATCCCTCCTAGTTTACCGCTTCTTGCAAGTGCGCATCTGGGTGAGAGAGTATAAAAAGAAAGAGAGAGAGTGAGACTATGTTACCCCTACCCTAAACCTACAGCTTGTTCAAGTCTCCCGTCTTTCCTCTATTTTTTTCCCAACCCTACTACAGTAACTAACCTCACTGCTACGACTCCTAGATCGTGGGAAGGATATCACGTTTCCTCTGACACATGACAGCGTTCTCACGCTACGCCCTGTGCCTGTGACAGGCTGGGGGCTGCAGGGACGGGTTTGAGAGGGGAGAGGGAGGTAGGGAGGGCTTCTATTTTGCGTGGAGTGTTCATGTTGAAATTGAGAAGATTATACTTCTTTTTTATAGCTGAAATTACATTTTTGTTATTACAGAGAGAGTACAGTACCGAAGAAAGGTACAGTTGGATACTGGTGCCAAATTCCAGGTACCGGTTCAAATGTGAACAGTACCCAATCCTAACAAACACACACACTGAGAGCTTAGTGTTTGGAGGGAAAGAGCAGAACGCCAGCACCAGCATGCGTTGATCTTACCGGTGTGCAGTGGGAGAAGGGCTTGGTGCACGGTGGATGGCAGTGTCTGACCGTGGTCGGCCTGTTCTGCGGGAAACACCCTCCTGCACAAAGACACAAGTTCTCACCGCTGTAGCTTTACCCATTGATCACCAAATTAATGCAGTGTCACACCTGATTAATGGGCTCAGTTGCCTATCAGGGTGCCTGATCAATCTGTGAACATTTTAATTCTAGCATGGAAAATTGCATGTCAAAATATCAAGGAGTAATGCCTTGGGCTCTCGCCTTCTCTGCAGAGAGAGATTATTCCTGCTGAGCCAAAGACACTTCCTTACAGTGATAAGATCACGTTCACCTACTATTTATGGCATATCAAGCTCGTGTAAAGCTTTCATTCCCTCTGCGCAATTACCTTTGTTCTGCTTCTCTATGCCTGCTTCACTTCCCACAGATACAAATGCATGATTATATTTATATGGATTGAAAGCCTCCCGACTTAGACTCTGGCTTATTGATTACTTATGTTTAGAGGGAGAGAGAAATCAATGGAGGCTGCACTGAGAACCGCACATCAAATCAGGTGTTAAATTCAACTAGAACGCTATACTAAAATTATTCTTTGTATAATGTGTTAGTGTGTGTGTGTGTGTGTGTGTGTGCGTGTGTGTGTGTGTGTGTGTGAGAGCATGTGTGTGCTCTGGAGAGAGAGGGAAAGCAAGTACAGTAAGGTCACACTGCAGGCCTTCAGGTTCAATTCATAATCGCTATCCATATCTTAATTTCTTGGACTGTTCATATCTGCTGTAGGTTATAACCGGAACCAAAATGCCCGATTCCTAATCAATAACAGAAATCATTACAGTTTGTTGTACTTATCCTTCTCCTGCTTGTTTCCAACACATTTCAGTTATATGTGCCTTTGAGTTTTCACTGAATTCACTGAACTGTTTCCTCAAACCAAGCATTTGGCTCTCTCTCCATTACTGTGCCTCCATGTTAACGCTGGTGCAGCAGGCTGAACTATAGCGACTGTATCAGATGACAGATTCTGATTTGGAAAATCAAATACATGATGCATGTAGGTTGCATGCCTTGAGATCTACTTTTATACCACACGGTCATGGGAAGGGTTACACCTGTCTTTTCAACACAACTTCAGCATCTCAGATCAGGCCAGACTGATTTATCCACACATGACAACTGCATCCAAGCTGTGTGGGATCATTAATGCATTAATTAGTGGGAAAGTGTTTTTTTTCTCCATCTCCCCATGCTTTGTTTTCCTTTGCTGATTGTTGATTGTGATCTGTGCCGACGCTAATGTGAAGCCATGTCAACTGGGGCGTGGTAAATAATGATGTTGCTTGCAGATTTATGTCCGCACACAACTGAGACCTGAAAGGAATACTAGTCAGCCCACTTCAGAATCTGGATTTTGAAATAAGATCTCAGTGCAACCACAATGTAATCTGAGAGAGCACACATCCAACAGTTACTGCGACTTAGCATGACCGGATGCGCCAGGCCGCATTGAAAAGACAGGTGAAATGCTGCCCCCATGTGGTTTAGATTAGAATTGCAAAAAAAGCAATCCACGTAGCTTCTTTCTGTTCATGCTGAGTAGAAAACATCAGATGTGTGTTGCAAGTGAGGGGAGAAAAGTTGAACTTACAGCTGCAGTGTGAATGGAGCAAAGACACGCAGACATTTTTATGTTTGTGTGTCTGTGTATGCATGAGTATACAGTGTCTGCATGATCCGTCTAATAGGTGTCCAGAAGATGTTAAGATGTGTCCACCTGTGACATTGACGCCGTCGGAGCGCTGACACCACACAGCTCTTTCATTGTCGCTCCATCCTCCAGTCCTCCACTGGTAGCTGTGGCATTTTCCTCCTGTAACAACAGCGGAGAGGCAGGCGGTGCTCATTACAGTTTGTGTTAGGCATCCAAGCATGACTTCATGCTCCCCTGAACATTAGCTGCCACCTCTTTCGCAGCCCTGCAGTTTTACATCATCAGTAAAAAGGCATATTCTGGATGCAAGAGGTAAAGCCGTGTGGCACAGTTTCTAGACAAAAGTATTGTGTGGGAAATTAAATGGAAGGAATTGGGAAGAAATATATGAAAGATATTTTTTTGGTTTCATGAAAGAGGGGCTCTCACTTTCCTGAGGGCAGCTATCAGGGAAGACTGATGAGAACAAGAGCAACAGCTGGAGACACTTGAGCCCATTTTTATGTATTAAAGACAATCCACCAACTCATACAGTGCTGATTTTCCATGTATATGGGGGGAGTGGACAAAATAACAGCATCACCACAGCAAAAACTGCTAAGTCACAATTACAAAGGCAGCAACACAGGTACATCACACTGTTGAATGCCAATTAGCAGTTTGTCAGGTTTGTCTGACAAAAGAGCTCAGATAAGAAGCTGGTGCCAGAATTACATGCACACCAGCCGCAAAACTGCAAACTATGCGGCAATGGCAACAGTCTGGAAAATCACAACAACATCCAGTATGCCAAACACAGACTAACTGCAAGAGCAAAGAGGAGCAGAAGTCTCAAGCTGAAGCTCACTGACGGGGATAGATGGAGACCTAACAGGACAGTTGTTCAACATAAAAGTACAGCCTCAAAAAACAAAGTGACAGTAAACATGCCATTCTCTATGATGGATGCAGGCTCCTCTTTGGCTCGTCTACTGTGTAACAACACGCGTCATCCCTCCAAGTTTCATCAAAACTGGACCGGTGAGAGCAGCCAGGGCCATTCAAAGTTTGAAATTTTGACCTTTAATTGTAGCAAGCCAATCTTTGTCATTTTTAAAGGGCAGAACACAGTGCTAAAATGCATCAGCTTTCCCAGTTTTGCCAAAATTAGAAAAGAGGGATTACCAAAGAATTGAACAAACACCTCGGTGACACCTTCGTTACATTTCCACTGTCAGACCTGTGCAGAGCAGAAACCAGTAAAACCCAGTCTGGCCTGAATTCCCACTTTATATGGGACTATCAGGCTCTGCATGTTTCTGTGATGTTGCTAAGAGCGAATGCAGCTCGGTTTACATCAGTGTTTACATCAGTGAAGCAGGCTATCAATATGTTTGTTTTTAATTTTGATGTTTTACTGACATTGCATTGATCATGGCAGAAATTAGTATTCAGTGGACATCAGACAGAATTCAGGCACTGTTAGCAGTGAGGGCTGATGCATACATACAGAGGAAATTAGATTCAAAGATCAGAAATTATTGGCAAATGATGCCATTTATTGGACCAAGTTTTTGTTATCAAGTAGAGAAAATAAGTCATTCCAACACTGAATACAGGCCTAGTGTTGTGTTTTTTTTATTTCCAACTCAAAACAACAAGGCAAAATAAGAAGTAAGCTCATGTTAACTCAAATTCACTGAAAAATCGTTAACTAGTAACTCTGCTGCAATCATGCAGCTCTCGTGTGATATTGCTTAAATTATCTGATGTGAAATTGGACACAGTAGTCAGAGGCAGGACTGCAGCCACAGGCTGAGGGCCAAACATAAGAAATGTCATAATTGGAGACGTTGCGCTGACATGTGTGAACTCCAGCTGTCCTCTGGACTGAACGTACTGCATCGGACAAACAACCAGACAACATACTGCTGGATTAATTATGAAGAGCCAAGAATGAAGGTAAGAAGAAATCCAATTTCTACATCATTACAGCTGAATTCAGGCGTACCTAATGTTTTGCTCTCCATGAGCCCTTTACAAATCAATTTAATATTTTCCTTATAGTTTTAAGACAAGAGTATAATTGATAAAGTCATGGCTGAAGGAAAGTAAACACATTTATTAACATTTCTTTATTTCACTCTGCCAATGTCTTTGGCTCCAGTGTGCCACCCATACTTCAGATAGTCTTATGGGTTTTCAGTAAATACTGTAAATAGCTTTTTAAAAACTATTTGCCAATTTAAACCCCGGCACAAAGTACAAGATTTGTATGCACTGAAATAAGAGCGTCCCTGAGCGCTCATAAATTTTGTTCTTACCTGCAAACAAACAGAAAATTACAGACCATTGTGAATGCCAAAGTTGCCTGAGAGCAACTTTTTTTTAGCATTTTAAGATCAAATCCGTGATTACACAGTTCTTACATGAGGCCCAGTTTCTGCTGCCAACATGGTGATGTATCTGTAATGATGTGGCATCCATCTACTGAGAGTCATTAGGTCTAATGACTGGTCTGCATAGTCGTTTAACGGTCACCCTGGGGTGCAAAAACTGTTCCCTCACGATGTTCCCATGTTCCATGACGATAATGAATCCATACACACTGCTAAACAAATTCAAAGCGGTGTCATGAACTCCAGGACGCCCTGCCAGACTCCCTCCAGTCAGCACATCTAAGCATCACTGAGCCTTTACAGGAAGTAGGTTTCCGCTTCCTTCGCCCCTCAGATAACTGGAGGCGTTTTGTCTTGAAGAAACATCCACTATAGACAGTTCAGGATGGGATATGACACAAGACAGAGAGGACGTCAACCTTCTTATTCATATACTGTTAGGTGTTTCTCTTTTTTGTTCACACCAACACTGAGTAAAATGCGGTATTATGTAGAGCAACCGTCCCACTGTACTGTACAAAATTAAATATCATCATATCTTTGACCAAATACCTTGGTATCGATACTGTGATCATATTGTAGGGTATTGATACTTTCATAGGATATTAATACACAAGAGACTTCTGATAATTAATCATTAGCAATAAGGATAATGACCAAGCAGGTAGAGGCAAATAAACAGCTACAACAGTCTAATAAGAATAAAGTTATTCGACATGACTGTTAACAACTTGTAAACTTGGTGGTTAAAGTAATGTTACTCTCATCTAAGTGCTGTTTTGTTTTTTGTAAATCTCCAGTACCTTTGCAGGGCTGGGTTTCAAACACCTGATGAGGGCAGTTGTCCTGGTTCTCCATGACCTGGATGACCACGGCTCGGGAGCGGGCTTGGCGGCCAGTGGTCTCAAAGCTCCGCCCCTCCAAACATGTCAGCTGGCACGAGCTCCAAGACGACCACTCTGTCAAATGACAGTCTCCTGAGGGTGAAGGGAAAAAAAACAAACAAAACCAAAACAAAGATAACTGATGGCAAAAACTTTGTTAATATTACTGACAGACTATCAGACACTTGAGGCTTGTTTATATTCAGCTTGCCTGGACTATTTCAGGGATCATTTTATTGGCTCCCCTGCTGCCTCCTGCAACATTTAAATGAGATCAAAAACTACTTCGACCCACATCTGCAGATGATAATGTACCAAATGCACAAACAAATTACTCCAACAGCCCAGTGGGCATTCAGAAGTAATAGACCAACCAAAGTTATAAATTATACAGTGCAATCTATAACTCTGAAACCCACTATATATGGAACAGCCAATACTGAAACTGGTCTCTAAGAAATGCAAAAATCATTTGATTTCTGCTGATATGATCTGCTGCTGATTTTTCTTCAAGTCTATAAATAATGTTATCAATGGCTTGTTTTATTGAAGGTGAAACATAAATATCCTCTATAATCCGTGACGAGGGCATCTTGCAGCGATAGTTTCACCCACTGCCACTGCTCCTCATGCGGCACACTGCCTTTGATTCTCTGCCCTGACCGACCATTAGTGTCTATATGTGGACTGACGCAGCTCATTATCTGTCATCTTCACAGGGATCCACTCTGTTCACCGCTCCCCCATGCTGTCAGGGCAGTGGAGGAAGCTGCAGTGTATTACAAACATCCTAAACTCATACATGAGCAGGGGGCACCACCCCCGCAACATCTATCCCCTTCACACCAACACACACACACACAAACACACATCTGCCGCTGCTGTCACGTCCTCCTGATCCACAGCCGAGGCTCACAGCACAGGCAGGTTGAGTGATGAATCAAGGCAAGGATCAGAGGGGAGAGAGAGTCGAGCAAAAACAACCACTGCAAGATGTGTCGCTTAATGGCGAGCGTTTAAACAGAACAGCCTCTCCTAAAGAGCCGTGCCATAGGAGACCAGGGGGCGTCTAAGTAGCTAATTTATCCGATTATGATGTTAATGGTGTTTGTTTTTCTTTTTTAAAGAGGACAGGAATGCATATAATAAGCTCCGTGTGCAATCGCCTCGCACTTGAGCTAATTGCAAAAAAAGGCTTCTGTAAACAAAAGGCAAAGTGATAAAGTGAAGTGGCTCACACATCACAACTGGCCAGCAGTTGAAGTGGCGTTCACACTGTGGCCAAAAAAAAAAAAAAAAAAAAAAAGGCCATATCAGTCAGCATTGCTGGATGTCAGTCAACTATAACAGCAAGCTGGCTTCTTGTTGCCATGGTGATTTTTTCTTTTTGTCTAAGATGCCAAAAGGGGCAGTCATAAGTAGAAAGCTCTTCCTCATTCACTACCTTATTGAACAATTATATATCCAGACTTGTCAACATCCATTTTTTTCTCACGGCAAAAGTTGGGCAAATTCGATTGTTGTCACCAAGTCGTGTCCATAGGAGGGAGGCGTCTCTCTCCTCAGCACTGACGTACTTTTATTGTACTTCTGCTCTCCTACTGAAAACAGTGAGCATCTGGTTTGCCGTCTACCACGTACTGCAGCACCACAATGTGAATGCAGCATCAGGGTAAAAATTCAGGAAAAATAAGTTGATCTACGACCTTCTCCTGATGCACACAGCGGCTTCACAACAGAGCCAGGTGGCTCACCAAGGGCAAAGCAGGCATGGGAAGCTATTAGGACAAAAAGATTAAGTTCTTTTCACCCAAACAGACACTGCTTCAAGAGAATCTCTAAAAATAAAACAAAACCAACCCAATTTTGTGTGGTAGATAAAATGAACAGCTGGGGATGTTTACATTGAGAAGCGATTGTAGATGCCGGCAAGATACTGACGATGCAACTACACTGATTCACTGTCCTTCGATAACTCGCCGACTTGAGAAATCAACTTGTGCTTTAGTTAATAAGCCCGGAGTAGAGAGTATTTTGCAATTATGGTCCAACTTTATACCATAATTAAATGTGTTTTTAGATGTGCTGAACATGCAAATGGAGAGTCTGCACAAACAAGTTTGAGAATATGAAGCACATGTTTTCATTTCCTTTTGCGACTGTCAAAATCACCGATCAACTCCATTTTAACAGAAATGGCTACAGCGTTTGGGGCCTTTGTTCTCTGTGAGGCATGCCACTAAAACCTTTTTTGTCAGACATTCAAGACAACTCGGGCCAAGTAAATGACACAAAATTCACACTATAAGGGAAAGTATTCCTTTAAAGGGGCATTATGTAATTTAAGGCCTATATTGACCTCTGTCTGCAACCAGTAGGAACGGCAACAACATTGACAGATCTCAGTTATAAGTTCGCCCTCTACTGTTCAACAGCTGAAAATGTCAGTAGGTGGAGAGGAATGGGAGAGTCAAAAAACTCCAGGAAGCAGCGAGTTCTTGTTCCAAAACAGAGTATGGACTGGAGAGTGATTTCTGAAAGGCAGGAATCTCAGCATCTGTTGAACAATACAAAGTACTGGTGCTGACCCTATAAACCCCCCACAGATGTATTGTGCTCATGCTGTGCTATAGGGCTGTAAAAACCTCGCTTATTAGCCACTTCCACAAGTGCAGTTTGATGGAAATTCGTTGTTAAGACAAAGGAAGCGAACACTTTTAAGACTGACAGGTATTATGAGCCTATTTAAACTCATTCATTCCAATCATTTTAGCTCTATTTGAGTCAATTTCCTAAAGCGGATTATTCATTTGAGACAATTTCCTCGATGATAAACCATCGCACTTAGCATTCCTTAATCCAATCTGAAGGAAATCTGCCAATTCAGCCAAACTGCAAATGTGTTAATATATTTCTGAGTGCTGCCTTGCCTCTTTACCTGGGCAGGGGACGAAGCAGGGCAGCTCCAGTTCCTGTTGGCTCTGCTGCCTCACTTTGTCTCCACACAGCTCCTCCTGCACCGGATGAGCAGAGGGAGACTCGGGCCAGTCGCCCCAGTGGACCACACATGTCAGGTTTCTCCTCCGAAGCCCCTCGCCGCACTCTGCACCCTGCACACACACACACACACACACACACACACACACACACCCACACACACACACACACAA